>ARYC01013422.1:0-12825 GCA_000711775.1 Oxytricha trifallax
CAAAGATTTATAAAAGCCAGAAGAGATGAACATAGATGCAGGAGCTGGCACTAAGAGAAGAAACATAGGCCCTAGCAAGCCCTAAGAGGAAGGAAAGAAAGAGAAGCCAAATCCCTTTACGGGCAAATTTAATATGTGAACTTATTCATTCGTTTAAATCTAAAACTTATTTATATACACAAAATCTCCCTTCTAATGCGCATACTTTAGCTTTATCATCACTGACTCTCTTAGCAATACTTTTAATCAAATCGACTGTATCTATCTTCAAGTCGTGCATCAAGTGATATAGTAGAAGTTTCTTGTAGTGGCCTTTCAATAACCCCCAATATAATTCAATTCCATTGAACTGAGGCCTGTAGGGAACATTAAATACAGGTGTTATGTTTAGCCTTTCATATTCCTTCCTTGAGTCTTTAGTTTTATGAACAGAAAAGTTATCAACGAATAGAATAATCTTAGTCAGCCTACTTATCTCTGAGTTATTGCAAGAACCTAATATATTATTCAGTCTATATAGAACGAGGGTGAATAACATAAGTCTCGAGGCCACTATCTTCACTTATCCACCAAGAATAGCATGAGTTTAAACCTTAACCTTTTAATCATATACTTCAATGTTGCTATACCTCTTATACCAAGACCTTGATATAAAGGTATTAAAGGTGAATACTGCCTCATCAGCGTGTATGAACTTTATATTATGCTCTTAAGCACTTTGCATTTAATCAAATATATAATTTAAATTATCCTTATAAAATGGAACATTAAAGTCAATCACTCTCTTAATGCGATTGACTGTCTTGTAAGATATTCCGTTCTTTTTATAAATGTTAGCTATCGATTAAGCAGAGATATGAAGCTCAGGAAATTGGCGATGAAACATCACAGCTCTTTAGGCGAGAGAGAAGTGAGCCCAATAGTTAAGAGTCTCATCATTAATGAGATAATCAATATGATGCTGCGAAAACTTTAGAGTCTTTTAGGCTTAGAATTAAGCTGATATCTCTTTAAATTCAATGCTAATAGACAGTGAGACCTAACAGAAGCAGGAGATTTATGGAGCAACCTTGCTATAGACGAATAATTAAGAATAGACCTGAGTTGATCACTATATTCATCAAATCCATAACGCAACTTAAACAATAAATCTATATACTCACAGTCATAAACAGACCCCAAACCTCGCATACACTCACTTAAACTACTAATATTTAAACATTAAACCCCTACATAAACCCTATTAAAACCCTAATAAAGTATGCACTAATAGTCTACTTTTATCAATCAAAAACTCAATCAAACTACTGAAAGGGTTTTGGGGTTTTGAATGTTAAACTACATTTTGATTGATTTTAAATTATAATAATTTTAATGATAAATAAACTAATAATAAAATTAAAAAACACACAGACACCAAGAAAGCAAATTGAATATTATATATTAATATAATTTGACTTTTATAATGAAAACATGGATAAATTTTACATAAATTGTAAATGTTTGAGTAACACCCTATTATATCAAATGTATTCAGATTATAATAGAATAAGGAATCTAAAAATTATTTTTTAAAGTTTTACTAATTCAATATAGATTTTTAATATTTTACTAATAATATTTTCAATTCATGAGTTTATCTTAAAAATTGAGTCTTATCCACAAATTAAATTTTATAAGCATTATAAAGAACATATTTCTATCACGAATTGATTAGTGTTAATTCTATATAGAATTATGGTTAAATATAAAGGAATATATTTATGAGACTAATTAGTACTTAAGATACTTAACTTAATATAATTAAACTTTAAGAAAAGTTAAATTAACATTATTTCTACATGAAAAAATTGAAGTCATTATATTTTATATTAATCAAGATGACATTTTTGTTATTTAATACTCATTTTAATATTTATATATTCAATATATGCATCACCAATATTATAAAATTAGGTGATGTATCACCAACTTTTAAAAACTTGGTGATGCATCTGAAATTATTTTAAAATTTATTAAATGGCAAATCAAAAAATTTAACCAATATGAAAAGAAATTATTATGCCTTAAATGTAAAATCTAATATTTCGCAAATAGTATTTTTAAATTTAATTAAATTAGTTCATAAGAAATGTCACTAAAAATTATATAATACAAATAATTGCACTTTTATAGATCGCACTATTACCAAAATATCACAATGAATAATTGGGTAATCGCCTCCTGGGCTGCTAAATATTTTTTTCTCAATTTCATAAAATGACTAAAAATTAATTTAATATTACAGTAATAAATAACATATTGATTAGGACTAGTTGACCTTACTAATGACTCTATTGATACCCAGATCACAGTAACATTTCGCATTATCATCATAAAAAAAAATATTATTTTGGATCTGTATAATTAAATTAGGGGATCTAAGTGGCAGAAATTTTTCGAAATCCTAAATCGGTTGTAAAATTTCAGACATAAATTTTTTTCTCAATAAATCCTGAGTCGGTTTCAAAAATTAAATATGATTTCTTTACCAAAAATCATAAATTGATTCATAATATAAAGATAAAAAAATTTATAGATAGATAGATAGATAGAGACTTAAGGTAAAATAAAATGTGCTTAAATTAACCATTGATATAAAAAAAAAGCTTAATTCATTACTGATACTATCTTCCTCTTTATATTTCTCATGGTCAGTTTAATTACATCTTGAATGTTCAGATTGATCGTATGTTTTTCAATTTTGATGTCCATTTCGTTAATCTGTTGCTTTTAACGTAAGTTACTCTAAATAACTTTTTCATTTTCTATAAGTATCCAAGTTGCTCCAATCCTCTGATTCTTTCATCTAGCCATATCATATTTGCAATGATTTTTATTTGTGTCCTACTGTCTTAGTCGATTAGTCTGTGGTTCCTTACAATCTTGTTAAATCTTGTTGGGTCCCCATCCTAATTCATGTAGCAGCATTCTTTCATATGATTCGAGTTTAAAAATGTCTTGTAGACATTACAGTAATGGCTCATTCCGTAGTAAACTATCGTTCTCCCTTAGCTTATAGCCATCATCGTATCCATCACATTCTTTGGTAGGAAAAAGTTTTTTTTCTCTTTTATAGTTTTTATTGGTTTTCCTAAATTTAGGTCTTTGCTTTCTTTGGTATAATGAATCTGTCTAGGTTCCCTCTAGCACTTTTTGTGTTCTTCCGAAAAAGATGCTCAATTATATCTTTTGTTCCACTTTCTTTCATCTGCGTAACGTTTGCAGTACTTTGTTGTTGATATCTCTGGGTGTTTTGAAGGCAATTCGTTTTAGTTAAGTCTCTGTTTTGTCTATTTCTTCCAGCAGCTTTATGTATTTCGTTGCTACGAGTGGTGTGTATTTATAAATGACCAATGATCTAATCTAAGCGACCATTATGGTATCCCAAATTGTTGGGTTGTATGATTTGTGAGACTTTAGTACATCAATGTTGTTTTTTTTTCCTCCCAAGTTTGCTTTAAAAAGGTTTTATATCCAGACAGATATTCATGCCCAAGTATTTTACTTCTTGTACTTTTTTTACTCCCTCAATTTCTTCTAACCCATAGAATTCTTTTGAGTCACTCATGAATATTGTTTTTTTGTGTTTAGTTTTAGATTATGGGAGATTTCAATCTCTTTGAAACAATTTAGAACCATATCCATCTGATTTTTATTTTTAATGTTGATTAGGATGTCATCTGCAAATGCCAACATTTTCCCTTATTTTATCAGCGAGCGATGTTCTGGTTGTGAGTATATAGCATCTTGAAGGTATATGTTGAACAGCATCGGTGATAGCCTGCTCCCTTGAGCCACTCCTTTCTTTGCTTCTATTTCACAATCCTCATATGTTATTTTATTGTTTTTGTAAAGTTCTTCAATGAGATTTACTATTTATTTATCCTAGCTTGTTTTGATTCTTCCATTAAATATATTCATCAATTTGTCTTTCCAAACAGAGTCATACGCCTTCTGTAGATCTATAAAGAGGTACGCCTACCTCCCTCTTGCTCTTCCGTCTTGATTCTTTTATGTAGTCTAACAGTCTGATAAGATTGATGTGAGTACTTTTATTTTCTTTAAAACCATTTTAGTAGTTCCCCGTAGTAAGTAGTTCACTGTTCTATTCCTGTAATTTATTTATTATAGCCTTTTCTATGATCTTAATTAAGTGTGAGATCATCTGGTATTGCTGATCTCAGGATATTAGTCTCCTTGGTTTTTGCTTAGTAATACCAGTCTTCCTTCTTTCAGGTATTGAGGAAACTTCCCAGCATTCATCCATTCCGTGATTTTTTTACTTATCATTTTTTTTAACATTTCTGATTTCAGAAGCATCTTTCCATCGAATCCATCTTGTCCAATAGCTTTGTTAAAATTACATTCTCCTATGGCTTTCTCAATTTCCTTTTCTTCGCAGAAGCTATGCTTTGTTTCATCATCGCTAAACATTTCTGTGTCCTAGCTTTATGTCATTGGGGATCCTATTTGGCTTCTGTCATCTTTAAAGAGTTTGTTGTAATACTCTACTATTTACTTCACTGTTTCTTCCCCAGGTTGAACTCTATCCTTGTTGATCGTCAAACCCTTAATAGGTTGGGCCTGTTTTTGATTCTTTGTGAGTCTTTTTACAAGATAGAAGAATCCTTTCAGGTCGTTTCAATCCAAACAGTGTTTTATGTTCCTTATTGTCTCTTTTCATTATACTTTGGTGTCTTATTAGGTGCTATATCCTCTGTCCTTGTTGTCTTTGAGTGCACATTCCGGAGGTTATTGATACCAGTCCCTTGTTTTACTCTATTTTTCTAGTTTTTCTTCAAAGCATCTTCTTACTGGCCATTCTAGATCTTATCCTTTCAATTCTCTTCCTTCTTCAACAAATGTTTTCCAGCATTACTTCCTGATGTATGATATTCTTACACTCCTTTCCTTTTCTGTTATTTTCAAATCATCATCTTGATATTTTAATTTTAAGGTTGCCATAATTAGCTTATGGTCAATTAGTCTTAATTGGTCCGTTTCCCTCTTCAAAGTTTCGACATTTGAGAAGATTTGATCTTGTTGGTTCTCTTTAGTATGAGTTCCCACTCCTTCGGGAATGGATTCTTTTAGGCCTTCTTTCTTTAGACTTTTACTAATTTCTATTATATGGAAGTTGAAGTCTCCCATCACAATGATTTTCTGCTTGTTGCATTTCTATTTTGTTGATTTTACAATAGAAATCACTCTGTTTTGCAGTTGTTTGACTTCCTCGTTCTAATATAGCAGGATGTATAGTGAGATGATGTGAAGAGGGAATCCCCCTACATTCAAAATATTCCATGCCACAAATTATCTTAAAGTCTTTACTGCCTTCTTCTGGTACCTTCCGCTGTTCATTGTTAATACTCCTCCGTTTCTAACTAGTTATGTTTAAGTTATATCTTATCTATTCAACCCAATTATCCTTTGAAGTCTTGTTACTACAAGCGCAATCAAATCAGGGTTTTTGTCTTCTATCTCCCTTAGCATTTAATCATATTTCAATTTGGAGTTCTATCCCCTTACATTCTGTAAGCACAGTTTAAGTTCTTTTGTTCCGCGGGCAACTATCTCTTTTTACTGATCACATCATTCCTTCTTTTTGTGAGTTAGTTTTCGGCAAATTATTCATATCTTTTGACCCATCCTTCATCTTCCCTTTGTGGTTAGATAAAATGAAATTATCGGTTGTTATCCACCTTAATCGAGAAATTGTTCAAATGTTTGTAATTATTACATTTACTATGAACACTCGGGTTTTTATGATGATAGATTTAACTTATTTTACTTTGAATATTCAAAGTAGTCTTGAATGGATTTCTGGGTATGTTGCTTTTTCTGATCTCCTTCTTCCATTAGTACTTGGGAGCTTTCTTCTTCCGCTATTGTGTTGGTCTTTCTCTTCCATCTAAGTTCTCGTTTGCCGCCCTTTAATTTTAATTTCTTAATTATTTTTTTTTAAACTTAAATTGTTTATTCTAAAATATAATTTAAAAAGTATGTTATTATTGTAGATATAGAAATCTAAAGACAAAATAGACATTCAGATATTGTAAAATATCCTAATTAATAATGGATGTAATGATTTTTATCAAGGATATATAAAATGAAATTACAGATCTATAAAGAAACTGGCATTTTCGAAAATAACGTTATATGTCAAGTATGCCGATAGTATATGATGTTAACCAAAAGAAAAGATGCATCAGATAAAGTTGAATACTAATGTAAACGATAATGTAAGAGAAAAAATCACATGGTATTTATTGGTATTCTACTATTTTGCAATGGATATAGTTATTCCCAAACAAGGTACAATTTAAATATGTACAATTAGCATTTAATCAGAAATTAATCAAAACAATTTTCTAGGATGCTAGAAAAAAGATAGCTAAGTATATGGAGATTTATCACATCTAAGATGAAAATAAAATACTTAATGGTGATATTGAAGTAGATGAAAGTTTATTTGCTCATGGAATATTCTTGCATGAAGGCTCTATTAGAAATTAAGTAGGAAATATGAGAGTTGAAAGGCAAACTTGGTTATTCGGCATGATAGAAAGAAATTCTAAGAAAGCAAAAGTTTTTATTGTTAATGACAGGACTAAAGATAATTTATGGGCGCTAATACACTAATATCCTTAAGTAGGATCGACTATACATCATGATGGATTAAGTTCATATTAAAAATGTAGTTTTCATAAGCAGGATTATACAATAAAGATATGTTTATGAAGTACTAAAATAATATTTAATTATTCAATAATTAGAAGAAGATAATGATGAAAAGTTGATTATGAAAAAAATAAATTTTAAGATTTAGAAATGCAATATGATAGTGAGAATAGCAATGGGAATGTAAGACCTAGAAATTTTAGAGGAACAAATTTAAATTGAAAGCTTATGGTTTTAACTCAAAAGATACATTGAAAATATTAATAGTACGGTGAGTGATGAAAATTTGCATGATAATTTAATGGAAGCTTTATGTAGAAGATATAAAAAATCAATTAATAAAAGGCATATAAATCATTATCTGAGATATTTAACTAGTTAGTAATTAATTAACAATTCTTTGATTAATAATTTTTCTTTATATTATGAATCAATTTATGATTTTTGGTAAAGAAATCATATTTAATTTTTGAAACCGACTCAGGATTTATTGAGAAAAAAATTTATGTCTGAAATTTTACAACCGATTTAGGATTTCGAAAAATTTCTGCCACTTAGATCCCCTAATTTAATTATACAGATCCAAAATAATATTTTTTTTTATGATGATAATGCGAAATGTTACTGTGATCTGGGTATCAATAGAGTCATTAGTAAGGTCAACTAGTCCTAATCAATATGTTATTTATTACTGTAATATTAAATTAATTTTTAGTCATTTTATGAAATTGAGAAAAAAATATTTAGCAGCCCAGGAGGCGATTACTCATAATTTATTATTTCCTTGGACTTTTACTAGTAATTTTCTTGAATTTTTAAATCTGTTTAATAATCAAAACCCCAAAACCCCTTAATGAGGTTTATAAGTGCTTTGATTTGTAGGGAATTTGTTAGGGGTTGGGGTTATTAATTAAATGCGAGACAAAATAGCAAGCTTTTGGGGTCTATTTATGATGAAGAGTATATAGATTTAGTGCTAAAACTGCATTATGGATGTGATATGTATAGCGAATAAATCAAACCAGTACTGAACTATAAGTCTATTGCAATGCTCTTAAAGCGTAGTCAATCAACTGTTCGCTCTCACTGCTTGAAAGCTGTGTAATTAAAGCAATAATAGCTGAATTCTTAGCCTAAGAGGAAGTCAAAATTCTATAGAAGCATATTGACTATCTTATTAATGAAAAAACTGTGAAGTATTGGGCTCACTTCTCTCTCGACTAACGAGCTATTATGTTTCACAGCCAGTTCCCTGAGTTGAAGATCTCTGCATAATCTGTTGCAAAACATTTATAAACGAAACGGTATCTCTTACAAAGGTGTAAATCGTATCAAGAGAGTAATTGATTTCACTCTGCCATTTTACAACAACAACTTAAATTATATTTATAATTAAATGCAGAGAGCCTAATAGAATAATATTTAGTATATTCATGCTGACGAGGCTGTTTTTACGTTCAACACTTTCATCTAGAAGTCTTGGTATAAGAGGCATAGTAATATAGAAGTATATGACTAGAAAGTCAAGGTATAAACAATAGCAATTCTTGGAGGAATTAGCGAGGATGCTGGTTTAGAAACTTATGTTATTCATCCTCGCTCTATTAAAACAGAGCAGTATATTAAATTCTTAAAGCAGCTGAGAGAGAAGTACCCTGAATAAGAGATTATACTGTTTGTTGATAATCTTTCAGTTCATAAGACAAAAGATACAAGGAAGTGTTATGAACAACTTAGAATAACGCCAGTGTTCAATGTACCTTACAGTCCATAGTTTAATGGAATTGAATTCTACTGGGGTATACTAAAAGGTCATTATAAGAAACTGCTGCTATACCACCTAATACATGACCTACCTATTGATACAGTCGATTTTATAAAAAGTTCAGCTAAGAGAGTTGACAATTAGTTGGCATAAAAGTGTGCTAAAGAAGGGAGAGGGAATGTAAATAAATAAGTTTTGTAGTTAAGTTAATGAATATATAAGTCACATTTAAAACTCTTTCTTGAGAGCTGGCTTCTCTTTCTTTTCTTCTACTTCTTGCTTCCCTCCTCCAAGGTTTCTTCTCTTGCTGCCAGCTCCAGCATCTATGTTCATTGACTCTGGCGGCTAAATATTTGAATAAAGTCTCTTGCTAACTTCATACTTCGTCTGCGACTTTCGCTCTCTGTGAAGCTTGCTCTATTCCTTCTTCAAAAAGATGCCAGTACCAGATTTTTCTAAAGAGTTAAGCTACAAATCTTACTTGAAATATAAGGGTGCTTTTGCAGATCTGATAGCCAGCTCTCACTAATCTTGATCCCTTGTTTGTCCTTATCTTCTGAAGAGATGCTGTACCTTTTCTTATGAGATTCTTGAATATTTCTTTCAAGTAATCACCTTTAATTGTTGCAAGAATGCAAAAGAAATAGTTTCTTTCAGGTAGTTTATTTGACAACTGTTTCTTAGTAGGCAGGTACAGCGAAACCTCTGAGTCATTCATAGCATCATCATATAAGTTAGTCACTGAGATTTCTGGATAGTTTGGGATTTCTGCAAACTTTACATCTTAAGTTTTCAATGCTTTCTTCTCTTCGCAGAGTATGGCTCTTAAAATGAAATTTTAGTACCTTCCATCGTTGGCAGGAACAAACCAACTACATAATCAAGATTAGCCACTTTGAGTTCATTACTTGCTGCACCAGGTAGCGATGCAAATCCATCCTTGCTTCTAAATCTTTGAATTAATTCTTGTGCTTGCACTATTTTCATTGCATCATTCATTGACTCCATCTTGTTTACAGATCTAAGAAATGATATTCAAATTTAAGTTTATTGATTTCAATTATTTACCTCTGTAAAACTTACTATTAAATGTGGGCATCCTATAGGAGGTCAACCTCTAAGTAGGATATGGAGAAAGTTTTGAGTACTGGTTTCAAACTTGAGAGATTGATATCAATTTCTACTGTTATAGTTCCATATTTTTAAATTTAAATTGGTACGTACTTAATTAAGGAGCTTTAATTAATGCTAGTACTTAATTAGGAGCGACCCTAATTTTAATCATAAAATCATAAAATACCTCCTAAAGCAGTACGTACTTAATTAGGTGCACTTCCTAAATCGGTACGTGCTGTAATCAACATATTATTGATAGTAAAAATGGTTACTTCCTCCCCCATTTTTAGAGCTGGATTGTCTCTTAACACTTATATTTCTTCTCTAATACTCTAAGATCTTCCCTTGAAACTTGTAGGCTTGCAAAGCTATCATATAAGCTCTCAGTTATAGAGGCAGTTTTATAATTTTAAATTCAAATTTAAATATGAGCGCTAACATTTTAAGTAAAACAACAGCACTTCCATCAAACTAATTGAGACTTACCTTTGGCAGCAATAAAAAGTGTGATAGCTGTGAGATGAACTCTCTTAAAGAACTACGAGAGCTATCACTTGAGGTCTCTGTTATTAAAATAGAAATTAATAATAGAAAATAAATGGCAAACAAGTGTGTGGGAGACAGAGAGGAGGAGAAAGGTATTAATGATATTCATATACAAACTGAAGAAAAAGAAGTATACTTTTGTGAGCTGTGTGAGAGAGATTTCGCTCATAAATCAAGTTGGTATAAAAATATGAAGGAGCATAGAGAAGCCAAGCCTACTGTATACTTAAAGCACGACAAAATCGATGGGAAGTATGATTCTTTGAGTGCCATAAGTAGTACTCTCATACAAGAGACTTGAAGAAACATCTTTTAAAAGCTCACAAAAAAGACCTAGAAATTGAAAAGCATGAACTTGAGTTGAAGCTTCTCAACAAAAGAAAATCGAGGGAATATTCTAAAGCGGTAGTGCCTGAATAAGCTAGTGAGTTAGAGTACGTAAAGAAAGCACGTAACCAACTAACCTCTGAAATCACAAAAATCATGATCAAAATTCAATACAAGAAAATACCAGTTCTTGCGTAGATAGATTTATATACTTCTCTTTAAAGTTATCTTATTCTAGAGGACTCCTTTGATAAGAAAGTTATCAATGATCATCAATACGCATACAAGGTGTATCCCTTCAACTATCTCTTAAGTGATGATAAATATTAGATGGAGTTTACAAATGAGTATCAAGTACTCACTCAAGCAAAATTTAAGGAGTGTAGTTACTTAATCAAGCTAGATGCTGTTCTCCTTGCCAAGGATCATGTTGCTTTCAGACTCCCAGTCTATGAAATGACTCTAAGAGATTTCATTACAGATCAAAGGAATCATAAGTAACTTGGATAAATAGCAACTCAGACCATACAAGGCATTAAGAGCTTCACAAGTTAGGGTTTGTTCACAGATATTTAAAGCCAGAAAATATTATGATAAACTTTTCTCAAGTAAGAGTAGCAATAATCGATTTCAACAGAGCCTAAAGAGTGGAAGTCTCAAGGCTTGGACTGTAATGGGAACTCAAGGCTATTATCCAGAAAGAGAAGACTGGAGAGATGGTGACTTTTAGTGGGATGTATGGGCTTTAGTAGCAATAATAATAGAGTGCGATATGCCTCGCAACGATTACTACTCTACAAGGTTCGAGAAAGATGCTAAGTAAAGAATCAAGTAGTTTATAGACAAAACAAAAGTATCTCAATCAATAAAACATATGGCAGAATCAATAATAATAAAACCAAACTCAAGATCAGACATATCAATAGAGCAGATAGAGTTGTGGTTAAGTAAGATAAACTTCCGACCTCTCCCACATGATCCAAAAGTGCATTTTGAGTGATTAAATTAAATACATTTACTGTAAATTTCACATTAAAACCTATTAATAACCCCAACCCCTAACGAATTCCCTACAAATCAAAGCACTTATAAACCTCATTAAGGGGTTTTGGGGTTTTGAATGCATAAATACCTTAACTACTTTGCTATTCCAATTTAACAAACATCATAGAGTAAAATTAGCGCATTTCTTAAGACAAAAATGATTAAAATACACTTACTTAAAAATAATACACGAATCAATAGAACGTGAGCTATTATACAAAATTTACACAAAGCCATTGAAGTTTATAAAGTGTGTAAAAGTTGAGCAACAAAATAAGTATGTATGATAGCCTTTGATAATTTATTGTTTTTTTGATTTTTATTTTAAGTTTAATTATTAAAATAGTAATTACTAATTAATAAAAGCCTAACTTAATTTAAATTTAGAGGTAAAACCTCTTAACGTCATAATGAGGGTGAACTGTAAAAATTTTTCCCCCATCAGTCAAAACCCAAGAAAAAAACCCGCCCCTTATTGAGGTTTATAAGTGCTTTGATTTGTAGGGAATTTGTTAGGGGTTGGGGTTATTAATTAAATGCGAGACAACAATAGCAAGCTTTTGGGGTCTATTTATGATGAAGAGTATATAGATTTAGTGTTTAAACTGCGTTATGGATGTAATATGTATAGTGATTAAGTCAAACCAGTACTGAACTATAAGTCTATTGCAATGCTCTTAAAGCGTAGTCCATCAACTGTTCGCTCTCACTGTTTGAAAGCTGCATAATTAAAGCAATAATAGCTGAATTCTTAGCCTAAGAGGAAGTCAAAGTTTCTATAGAAGCATATTGACTATCTATTAATGAAAAAACTTTGAAGTATTGGGCTCACTTCTCTCTCGACTAACGAGCTATAATGTTTCACCGCCAGTTCCCTGAGTAGAAGATCTCTGCATAATCTGTTGCAAACATTTATAAACGAAACGGTATCTCTTTTAAAGGTGTAAATCGTATCAAGAGAGTGATTGATTTCAGTCTGCCATTTTACAACAACAACTTAAATTATATTTATAATTAAATGCAGAGAGACTAATAGAATAATATAAAGTTTATGCATGCTAACGAGGCTGTGTTTACCTTCAACACTTTCATCTAGAAGTCTTGGTATAAGAGGCATAGTAATATAGAAGTATATGACTAGAAAGTCAAGGTATAAACAACAATTCTTGGAGGTATTAGCGAGGATGCTGGTTTAGAAACTTATGTTATTCATCCTCGCTCTATTAAGACAGAGCAGTATATTAAGTTCTTAGAGCAGCTGAGAGAGAAGTACCCTGGATAAGAGATTATATTATTCGTTGATA
>ARYC01013424.1:0-10628 GCA_000711775.1 Oxytricha trifallax
TGCATTTTGAGTGATTAAATTAAATACATTTACTATAAATTTCACATTAAAATTTATTAATAACCCCAACCCCTAACAAATTCCCTACAAATCAAAGCACTTATAAACCTCATTAAGGGGTTTTGGGGTTTTGAATGTGGTCTAAGTGTTTGAAACTTATTATTAGTTTTAAGATTTTTGTTCTTCTTAGCTATTGATAGCTTGTTGATTGGAGTTTGGTGGATTGTTATTGAGTTCACTCATGGGGAAAAATGATTTTGGTAATTTTAATTATTTAAAAGTATGATTAATAATTGTAAAAATAAAACTCTTTATATCTAAAATTTCGCCAATAAAATTTCATATATACACCATAAAATTTTTGTAAAATAAAAAATAAATTAATAATTAAAATTAAATAATTTAAATATTAATTTTAATTATTAATTAATCCCTTCAATCTTTATTAATTTTTTTATTTTTTTTTTGCTTAAAATTGATTTAAATCCTTAAAGGTAAGTATTTAAATATAAATTATAAATAATTATATTTCAAATTGTAATAAATTAATGACTAAACTATTATATTTATAAGATGGAATAAATATTAATTTCAAAAATTTATAATATTGACTTTAAAATACTATAAATTAAGCTATTTTTTATGTTATAATTGCTCAAAACTATTAGTATATCCCATTATAAATTTTGCAACTCAGGCACATTATTTAAATTTACAAATATCTTTTTAACAAATAATCTTTATTATCTTTAGGTATTTAATTTTATTTATTTACTAAAAAATCTTATAAATAGTTTTCCTTAATTAATCTTTATGAAAATAATGTATGAAATTAGTGCAATTACATAATTCTTTTTTTTAAATTAATAATGAGATAAGAAATATCGTGTATATATAGCAATTAAATGAACAAGCTCAGGTTTATAGAGTAATCAAAGTTTCTTTTATATTTTTAAGAATTTCAATGCCTAAATCCAGGTAATTGAAATTAAATATTCAAGTATTATGAATAGTGTCTATCTGTAAAATCACTCTCAATATTAAACTAAATTGCTGCAATAAGTCCATAAGTCATATATGATATTTGCTTCTTATATGAAAATAATAGAATAAATTCACATTTATATTGAATTTGAACTTATAAAACTTATAAATTTGTAAATATAAACTAAACTAAATAATTATATCTGTGCAAGATTTCCATTAAGTAGAATTTCAATTTACTATTCAATAGAAACTAAAGAAATATATTTTTATAGAGCCCTTACTCATTAATCAAAGTTAATTTTCTAGTTAATATGGTGTTTTCTACGTTTCACTTCCTTATCCAAACTTGCTAATTTTTCTTGTTAATTTCAAACGTCAACATGAGATACGACCACAGAATTTCATATTATATAATAAATTAATTCATATTCTTAAATTTTAATATTTATAAAGTAAACTAATTAAATACTTATCTTTTTAAGAGTTATACTCTAAATTTTAATACTTTTTATATGAAAATATATAAATAAAATATTTATTTTAATTAAGGAAGATAATTGAGTTATTTGTTCTTAACATGAATTATTGCATCTAATACCATTCCTTAGTTGAACTTGATATTTTGAGAAGTGTACATCATCGTATAGTTTAGGAATTTGTTTAAATTTTTGACTCTTCACGAAATACAATTCAAATTAACATGGTTCCTATGTAATGTACAAGTCCTAGATACCACATCCTTGTTTTATAAAAATAATTAGAACATTAATTGTATGTCTGCGTTTAATTAATAGTGTTCATACAGAACCATTTTAGTATTGCTTGTGGTAATATAGTGAAAATAATGCTTCTGTTATAAATAGTCAAAGCAATAGTTTAATTTTTAAGTAAAATAAATATTAGTGAAATTATCTAGAATAGTATAATCTTATAAATCATCAATAATGGCTATAAATATTAATTGTAAATAATTAAATTAATTTAAATATGATATAGTAAAAGCTACAAATTATTTACTTAAATATATATTATAATTATTGGTATTAATATAATAAAATATATCTACTAATAAAAAGCCTTTCATTATTATTGAAAATATTGTGTATCATCATTTTTAAATGTTTTTATTTTATTGATGCTCAAATAAATGTCTTAGAGATATCTTTGCTTACTTTATATTCTTAATTACGAAGTTTATAAGTTATTAAACTTCAAACTTCAAAATTTAATTATAAAATTCATTACAGATTAATGAACTTAAGTGAATGCACAAAAATAATATAATGGAAACGAACTATTTTATTATTAGTATAAATTATAGGTTAAACTTGCAGTTTATATATTATGTTCTACATATTGAAAATCACTATAAACTTCACATGAATTCGTTCTATAAAATTCAAGATTAATTTTTGTATTTAATGATCCCTCATGATGTGGTTTAAATATGGGGAATATGAAAACCCATAATTACTTAAGTAAAAATTACAGAGAAAAATTCCTATATTAATATAAATTATAACTAAAATTTTAACTTAAAAGAGTCGATAGAATTCTATGAATATTTATACATTTATTTAAATGCCTTTTTTTGAATTTACTTATTTTATAATTTAAATTATTTGCATTATATTAATGTTTAATAGAAATAAACCAATTCATAATATTTTCAAAATATAATATATCAATAGTTAAAATCTTCCAGATTCCCATCATAAGCATTGACTTAACTATTATTTATAAGTATCTTTTAGTTGTCTATGAGTAGTTAATTTAGAATAGAACACCTTATATTTTATATAATTCATTGTGGTTTAAATTGAAATTCTGTAGTTTATCTAGTAGCTATTCATTCTAGATACTACAAACAGTTAATATAGGATTTAGGTCAATCTTAATTATTTTCGATTGCATAAATTATAAAAAAGTGTGATCGAGATTATAATTTTTTAATAATCATAAAAATTGGCTACTCAAGTACTTTGATAAATTAAAAAATTTTAAATAATAATGTTATAATACAACCTAAAAATTTGTCATTAAAAAAATATTAATTTTTCTAATCTCTTAATTGAATAAATATTTTTTGTATTTGATATATTCTTCCCTTTAAAAAAAAATTTATATTAAAAAACTTTTAAAATTTTTACTTTTTATTATTAAAAGCATAAGAATTAATGAAAAATATTGATAATTATATTAATTTAACAATTAAATGTAATTAAATGAATTTAAATATTAAGAAATGTTTATAAATTAATATAGTTACCATTTCTTGTTAATAATTGCTATACTAATATATTTTATGAAATTGATCTAATATTATATACTTTTAGTTATTAATTATAGTATTATATCGATGTCCGAATGACCTTCTCTTCAATTATTCTATTATTACTTAGCATTTTGTCACTCAAGTCATTCTTTGAAAACCTTTGCACAATCAGATAAAAATTCCGTAATAATTTTGTAAAAATTTAAAATCCTATAACCTATTACTACCATTATTTAGTGTATTTATATAGAAAATTAGATAATAAATACGAAGAAAAGACTAAATATTTATGAGTGGTTTGTAAAAATTTTCTGATTAAAAAGTATACTTAATTTACGATAATTGTTCATTGATTTTTAAATAAAAAATTTATACTTATTTAATAATAAAAAACATTTTTATTTTTTTATATTTAATACCACAGTTAATTCAATATTTTTTTCTCAATTTTTTATTGATATTTAAAGAGTTTAAAGAAATTAAATACATTTTCCAGTTTATAATGATTGTAAATTTTTGTAACTTTTAAAATTTTATTTAACTTATTTAACATAATAAGATAAAATCTAAACTTATAATATTTCTTATATTAAGCTATTAAATAATTATACCATTCTTATTAAGTATTTTTATATAATTAATACTCTACGTTTAAAGTAAAAAATAAAATCTTAATTATAAAAATAAGTACAACATAAAATTTTAAATTACTTAATGGCTTTTGGAATTTAGATTATTGCCAATATTCTATTCATATCTGTTTGATTAAAACTCTCTATTTACCTTATCAAGATCTTTCTATAATTTTTCATTATTTTTTCTAAGTGTCTCATCTTGTTTTCTTTGGATATTGTAAATTGATTTCCAGTAGTCTATTTCATAATATTAAGAAATCAATTATTAGTCATTTTGTGAGATTTGGTCCTTGATTGCCATTATTGGCTATTAAACTTTATAGCAATAAATTAAAATTTTTCAATTTTAAAAATTTCTATAAATAACTTAAACACTTTTTTTGGTCAAAATTTGTAAATATGTTCTTAAAATATAAATAATTATATAAAAAATTGGTAAAAATTAAAAATTAATGGAAAGAATATATTAATGTGCCATTACTTCATTAAATTAGTTCTTGAATTTCTAAAATATTTGTTTTGATACTATGTTTTTGTCTAAGAAATCGAAACAATAACATCCAAATTTTAAATTAAAATGTTTTTTATTTAAAATTTAAATCGAAAGTTAAAATTTGTTTTAAACTTCTTACATAGCTAATTTATTTAAATTATGCTTGATTTATATTAAATTTATATATTAGGTTTAGAATTTGTCATGATGTCGCTTATTATTAAGAATTTATTTGATTAATTTGCATGTTTGAAATAAGTGTCAGTCAACCTTAATTGTACAAGTTTATCCTCTTTTCTATGCTTATTACTTTATTTTAAATTGATATATAAAATAATATAATTAAATTTAAATATTACCAATATAATTAAATTTAAATATTACCAATATAATTAAATTTAAATTTTACTTTAGATTTCAAGTTTAAGGACTTTACATAAGTTTTTAAGTGTACTATAAAGTAGAATAAAGCCAAGGTGATTATCATTATCCCTGTTTTTAATAGTAAGGCAAGCACAAGTATAATTTAGCAAAAACTCAATGACTTAATTTATAACCCCAAGACCCCATAATGATTATTATATGTGTTTTTATCTAAATATGATTAATTTTCTTTTTGGTATAGATTCAATTCTATCAATTATTATAATAGGATACTTTATTCAATTATATTTTATCGTCTCAACATCTTTATAAGCTTTATGCAGAAATATTCACGATTATAAATTTCTAATATACTACATTTATTTTTTGCTAAAATAATTTCATTAAAAAAAATTGTTTTTATTATTCTTAAACTCAATTTTACAAAAAGTTTAAATACCAATTTAGTTAAAATTAATAAATAATTGGTACCAATTACACTTTAAATTATTTTGGAACTTTTCATTAAAAATTCATTTGAAACAGAAAAAAAATGTCGCATATACTTATGATTTAAAAAATATAATTATGAGAATATATATATTTAAAGTATAGAATAATTAATCATATTAAGCTTTCATATTTTCTTATGAAGGGCGAGAGTTATGCTTCCTATAAAAGATTTATCCCTAAATCCCCATTATTACCCTCATCAATTACAACACATATAAAAATCATTAAGGGGTTTTGGGGTTTTGATTGTCATTGCAATTTGTCAACATTTTTGATTGCTATTATAAAAAGAAAAGAATTTAATTTAGATGAGTTAATTTTTATACTTTTATTTATAATTTAATAATATTTCATATCTTTTAGAAGATCGCTGAGTTGTTGATAGTTTCCATTAATTGCAGGAACGTTAATACTAAAATAGAATTGAAAAAGAATTCTCGAAATTATATTTTCTTTTATTTATTCTTTTTTTAATTTAAATTAAATGATAACGTTAATTGATAAAAATATTCCTTTTTATAGATTTAAGGATAAATTATATAAAGAATTTATTATATTCTAAGTATAAATTGATAATCTTGTTTTATTATTGTTCAATAATAAATGAATTATAAAACTTAAAATTATATTTAAATTGAAGTTCAAATTTATTGAGAATAGATTTTTTATAAAGATTTGATATCTTGAACTTTAATTAATGGTTAATCAAAATTTGCTTTGACATTTTGTTATTCAAATTATTAAAAACCTTAACTCGGATATGTGTTTCAATTGTCGAGATTTCTTTTCTCAATTAATTTTAATATAATAACTTAATCAATAATTTACACTAGAGTATCATTTTCACTTATTTAGTTAATTTTTACTATAGAAAAATCGCACAAACATTTATCTATATTGTAATATTCATAACATATATTTAACTTTAATTTTATAAAAGAAAGAAGTCATTTATTTTCAAGAAAGCCACTTAATATAATACAAATTAATGCAAGTTTAATATTATTTTATACTAAATTGAATTAGGAATATTATAATTTGTAAAGCATACAATTTTAGCAAAATTAATCTTCTTTATTGCCATTTTCATTTTTATCTATATAAAAAATTACTAAATATGTTTTTAAGTTGTTAAGTTATTTAGTTTATTTAATATTAATTTCTCAGAACAATTATTTTTTAACAATAGTATTTTTAAACTATATTTAGAGATATTTTGATTGAATATCAAATTTAAAATATAAATATAAGTTAATTTATCGTATACTAAACTTTTGAAGATTAAATCGATAGATTAATCATTATTAATATCATAAGCAATATTAATATTAATTTTTAATACAAAATCTATAAATTAATCAGTTTAATATAAATAACATTATTAGAAATAAGTTGTATTTCTTTTATATTACCTACCAATGTCGTATTTTATTCATCAGCCTTTTAGTCTTTAAAATTAAAATTATATAAGTTTATTACATATTAAACTGGCTATTCTTTTTATTGCACATTGTTATTTATTGTAGTATTATTATTGATGACAAAACTCAAACGCTAAAAACTTTTTCTATTTTTTAAATAAATTAAATTATCAAAAAATTACTTTTAAAAAAATTCGTAACAAAATAATATATTATTTTAATTAATAAACAAGTTTAGTTTAAAATAATTTTACTATTATAAATATTTATATTAAAAAATAGGTTTTGACTGCAATGTTTTGGATTGTTAATTTGATTTTCTTGTAGTTTTGGAGCTATTTTATCTTATTTTTTATCATCCGTTTGCTAGACTTATTATTCCTACAATTAATTTTATTATTGAATGGAAACCTCGCTATCCAATGACTGGTCTCTGTCGATATTTACATTTTCTTAGTTTGTATCAATAATAAAAACCTCAAAAACCCTTAATTAAATATTTTTGTTATTTTATTTAGTGTATAGCTTGGATATTATTGAAATTAGTAGAAGAAAAAAATTGTTGAAATATATTTAAGTATGTTTATTGAATATCAATTTATAAAATTAAACGAATTGAATTTACTTGTCATTTTTGTATTACTTGAATCTTGTTTTCTTAAAGTGGTTCAGGTATGCCATCTAATGATTCAAACTTTAATCATAACTGCTAATAACTTAATTTCTTAACGTACATTTTTTGCTTTACTTGATTCTAGGCAAAGTCAATTGATTATTATAATATTTTTTAGAATAAGTCTTGCATCCATATCCCTATTAATATACTTGCAGCTACTGCCATACATCCCTAAAACTATGGTCAAAGCCAATTTTTTTCTAATTGGGAGATATTTGGGGTTTTAAAGTAACTTTACTTAGGCAGCAATATTCTACCATATAGCACTTTTGAAATCAATTTGAACTACTTTTAAAGGGTAGAGATTCAAAATATCAATTCAATTCATCTGGTTATCTGTTTTAATATAAATAATTCCTTTGTTTCATATCAGATTTCTTTATTAGTTTTTGCGCAAAAATCATTTCTTATTATATCACCATTATTAATAGCAAATTTTTGCAACTATTTTTAGGGCTCTTTAAGAGCTTTTAATAGTTAAATAATTCAGTAACATAACAAATATTCGTACCATACTTAGGCTTAAGCAAATATATAAATATTTCTCATCATAAATATACTATTTATAAAGTAAATTTTACAAATATTCTAATTTTTATACCCAATAAAACTTAGAGATAATTACTAAAATTTAAAAAAGGGATTTTGGGGTTTTGAATGCATTTTTTGTTTTTATGTATAAATTTAATTAAAGTTTATACAATATTTTATAAATTATTGCCATCTTGACCTTAGTATATATCATTGATATTCTTTCTGCAATCCTTGATTTTTTAACCGAAACCTTAAAACACATCACTTAATTCTTATTTTTTCGTATCATTAAGAGAAGAAAAAGAATCCAGATAATCTAGATTTTATTCGTTTTTTAAAAAGTTTGATAAGCTAAAAGATAAATTTGATTGTTGCTCTTCCCTCTATTGTGAAAAATAGTATTTTATTGTATTAATTAAATTATTTATACTTTATTTCTATAAATATAAATACAGCTAATTATAATTTCAAAATTCATAAATTCAATACAAAATTATTGATTGCGGCAATACATTTGATCCTTAAATGGGTTAAATTCCTCCCCGTTTACTATATGTTCTAATACTTCTTGACTTAAATTAGATTATTCTATCTATTTAGATAAATTTAAAGAAATTAGGATTATTAAATTATAATTTTATTATCCAATTTAAATTACAAAATTTAAATGAAATTTTTGAGAATTTCTTAGAATAATAAGCTTATAAAATCAAAAACTTTATCGAATCATCTTATAATGAAAAATTTAATTGCTCATTAAAATTACTATAAGAATAGAAAATGACTCAAAATATCATATTTTCATGTTAAGTGCTTCATTACGATTTAAACTTTTATCTAAAATCTTATTTTAAAATTCTTGACATTTTTTAATTTATTTTTGCTAGATATTTTTCTTTCATTATATAAAATTTCCTATTAAAAACAATTGCTCTTATTTTTAATGTTATTTAGTATGACCCATTATTTTATGATTTATTATTATAAAGCACTTGTTTTTCCTAGATTTATTTAATACAAAACTGTATAAGATATAATAAAAATATCAATAAAAAAGCAACAGAAAACTTTTAAATTAAAATTAATTTTTATAAAGCTTTATTGAATTGTTGCTCAATTATTTATAAAAAAATATCAGTAATGTATTTTTGCTTATCTGTAAAATTTATATTTCAATAATTCCCATACATTTTATATGTCACCCTAATATCTATACTAACATGAAAAAATATGTCAAACGATGACGATTGCCCTTGTAAATCTAATTAAATATAAAATAATAAAACCCCTAGAGTAATTTTTTAAGGAAGAGAGAGAATGAAAAATTAATAAATGCAATTTAATAATAGCTGGCTCACTGCTTGATCATCTTGCAGATCTTGTCGAAGTACCTGGACTCCTCTCTGGTCATCTTCTTGCCTCCTAATACTTGTAGCCTGGCATTATTCAAGTCACTGATCTCCATCTCGTGCCACTTCCTGAACTCCATGATCTTGTCGTCCTTCAGGCAATCCTTGAAGTTGTTGACATAGCAAATGGGATCCTGGGGATCTCGCTGAACAGGACCTGCAGCTCCCGAGGACCCTGCACCTGGCGGTCTCCTTGTAGGCGTCCATTGCCTTCTTGATCGAAGTGGCCTTGACGATGTGGGGCTGGTTGTTGAAATCTGAGGAGTTGGTAGTCTTGAAGTGGGCCTCCACCTGCTACTGCAGGAGTCTTTATTTGTAAGCAGGAGATACAGTGAGGAACCAGTTCCAAGCCACCTCAACCGCTTAGTGATCCTCAGGGGCGGCCTCGACCTCGTCCATAATGATGTCGAAGGGAGAGATGTACTGTTTGGTCCTGATCTATTCATAGTAAGTGAAGATCTTGGCGAGCCTGGCGTGGGACTTAATCATGAGATCCTCATCCTTGGTAGTGGAGGACTCCTCCTTGTTCTCCTCCGCATTGAACTTGTTGAAGAGCTTTGTTATTCTTGCCTTCTCAGTGGAGGCTTTCAAGGCTGCTTGTGCGAATGCCTCCTTTTAATCATCATTTCTGAGCCCAGCAAGTTGGATTGCCCTGGACAGTCTTTTCTTTGAGGGTCTGATGTAGCTGTTTGGCTTTCTGTACTAGGTGCTTCCTGGACCCTGGCTTGAACGTCTGATAGACTTCTTTAGCGAATGCCTGTGACTCTTGCGGGGTTTCTTGGGGCGCGCTTTCTTTTACACGAACTTGCCTTCCATTATGAGGGACCACTACTTGGTGAAAGCCTTCTAGAAATGCTTGGGTGGATCGTCCTGAATCATGCTAAGGATGTTCATGTAGCTCACATTGTGCAACCATTAGAGGACTTGGGATTACTGAAGGTGATCTCGATAGGCCCTTTCTCAGCGGTATCTAGGATGGGCCACTTCCCTTCCACCTTCACTATTGCGCCAGCATGGCATTCCTATGCAATGGTGCCTGCTTCATCATCAGACTTCACGTCGATGATCATCTGGAAGAGGTATCTGTTCTCAGTCAGGTGCTGATGAATGAAATTGGGAAACTTGAATCTGATGTTTCTTCTGTACATATCCAGCATCTCCTTTGGCAAGGAGTGCACGATGCTAGGACTGTACCACATGTTGCGAGCCTCGTCATAAATGAGATGGTGCAAGTTCTTGAATGAAATGCCATGATCCACAAGATGCTCGGGTCTGCAAGTAATGACCATATGAGCGCGAGACTAATAGAGGCTGACAAACTT
>ARYC01013425.1:0-10055 GCA_000711775.1 Oxytricha trifallax
GTTTTGATTGCTCTTTCTTATCATAATAAGTACTGTTTTTTCCTGTAATGTTATTCCTAACGGCCAATTACGGTGGTTGTTGGTACCAGTTCTTTGCTTTACATTACTTCTCAAGTCTGTTTTCAAAGTACATTCTTATTGGCTGCTCTAAATCTTCCATTTTTAACTCTCTGCCTTCTTCTATGAAGGTTTTCCAAATTTCCTAACGTCAGTTATTCTAATCGTTGTTTCTCTATCAATCGTTTTCTTAGAATTTAACTTTTAATCTCACCTAAATTAGTTTGTGATCTGTTAATCTAAGCTAGTCTAGTTCCCATTCTACTGTCTCTACAATAGAGAATATTTAGTCAAGTTGGTTGCCTTTAGCATGAGTCTCCACTCCTTCTGGTAAAGATTCTCGAAGTCCCTCTTTTCTTAATCGTTTGTTGAAGTCTTTAATGTGAAAATTGAAGTCACCCATTATGATTATTTTCTGTCTGTCACATTTTTGTTTTATCGTTTTAACTATGAATATTACTCTGTTTTGTAACTCCTTTACTTCGTCATTTTAGTATGGTGGAATGTAAAGTGTGATCATGTGTAGCGGGTATCCTTCCACGTTAAGAATATTCCATGTCATGAATTATCTCAAAGTTTTAATAGTTTTCATTTGAAATTTCCCATTGTTTAAGTTCAAGATCCCTCCGTTCCTTGCTAATTAGATCTACGTTATATTCTAACTATTAACTCCTCTGATTCTTTGTAGTCTCGTTTCAACGAGGGCGATGAAGTCTGGGTTCTTATCCTCTATATCTTTTAGCATTTGGTCTTACTTCAGTTTTGAGTTCCACCCTCTTACATTTTGTAGACAAATCTTAATTTAGATGCAATGCGCTGCAATTTGTCTTTTATTGTTTATAACCTCTGTTCTCCTTTTGCTACGCTGGTTCTCAGCAAAGCGTTTATTCCTTCTAACCCACCCCTCAGCTTCTCTCACTGGTTAATAAAAGTGAAGCTGCCGATTGTTTTCTGTTGTAATAGAAAATCTATTCAAGTATCTATAACTATTATTATTGGTCACTTGAACATTAAGGTCTTTCTGGATTTGCTTAGCTTGAGTTGATTTTGAATATTCAAAATAGTCTTGGATTACTTTCTGAGTATTTTGTTTGGCTTCTTCCTCATTATCCGTGTAAACGGGTAGTCTCCTTCTTCCTGGGTTCTGATTTGCTTTTCCCTCCATCTTGTTCCTGTTATTTTAATTCTATTAAATTTTTTATTTTAATTTATTATATTAATCACTATAAATATTTTTAAAAATATTTAAGATGGGAGTAAAAAAAAGATTTAAGAAAATTGTTATAAAATTAAATTACTACATTGATTAATTTTAGAAGAATGCTTTTAATTGCATTTTTTAAAAATTTATAACTTAACTCTATAAATATAATATTACAGGAATAAACTTTTCCTTTATAATTGTGCAATTATGCAAATAAACTTTATTATTATTGAAAATAATTTAATCAATATTTGATAAGAATATCTTAAATATAAATTATTGTGCAGTATATTTATATAAATGGACTGTTATAAAATAGTTAATATATTTACATTGGAATATATATTATTATTTCGGCTTATCAATGAACAATATTTTGCTAAAAGCTTTTTATATAATAAAAGTAAAATTTTGTATCAATTTTATATACAATTTTGATCACTATTCATTTATAACTTCTTTTTAACTATTGTAAGAAACTGTTAAAATAAAGGATTTATATAATAATATAAAATTGTAAAGCTAATGTTAATTAGAGGTTAAAATGATTAAAGTCTCCATATTAAATTTGTAGCTTATATTAAAAAATTTAAAATAAAAGATTCTAGTAATTTAAATTATGCTTTATTTCAATTGTTAATTAACTTATATTTAAATAAACAATCTAAAAAATGCAGAGTTAAAATCAAGAAAATTTGGGGATCTCCGTATTTAAAGCTGTTATTTGAAAATCAACATACATGTTGACATCCGGTTTGAGACATTTGAGACATAGTCTCTGATATTAAATAAGTTTGAATTATCCTACTTGATTAATTTCGTATCTCCAGAATTTTAATTTCAATGCTAAAAACTAACTCACAAAGTTAAGCAGTGATTCAGGGAAATATTTAGATAAATTTCAGGGAACTACTCCAATTTTAAGTAACGCCTTACAACCGAGCTGTTCTGGGCAGACCACAGGGTCAATTGGGGGAAGGAGGCAGTATCAGTCTCATCGCTAAGATTAGTGGAAAGAAGCTCAACTACTTGCATGGTCAATAGGATTTTAACACATAAATTGTATCAGAATATTCTGTAAACAGCGTTTTATATAAATTTTGACAAGATTTGCAGAAGTAGAGCAGTCGAATGATTATTGGAATTAGTTTGAACATAGGTATGAGATTTAGGAAGAAATTAAGGAAAAGGACAGTGTCTAGTCTGTCTCGAATCCTGATATTACAATTGTAAATTATATAATTAGTATAAGAATTTCTCAAATACCCATTATTTACGTTTTCCTGGGGATTTATAATAATCAATAAAAATAGAACTAATTAATTACAGATATTTCAGATAACTAAAATGATCTGGAATTTTTTCAAAACAGAAGTAATATACATAATATCACAGATATGGAATAAAGCATTCATAATTAATAATAGGATGTTAATAAAAATAGATTAATTTTGAATGGAAATAGAATCGTTATTTGGTGTTTGTGGATATGCTGGTCTCTCATGAAAATTTGTAATATACAAAAATTATATTTTATAAAATAAATATTAGCAGATAGTAATTTTTCTCGAGACACAGCGGCACTCGAATGAAGAGAGAAAATTAAACCCGATAGAAGAGTATGGTCTAAAATGATGAAATCTATAATGAATGTTAAGTGATTAATTTTGTTTAAGCTGTCCTGATATACCTTTTCTTTATAAGGTAATCCTATACTTAATAAAATATTAATTTTCATCTTTATATTCAAGTCTTCAACTTATTTTTCTTAATTCTTAGACTCAAATCAATTCTATATATAAAAAGTACTTTTATTCTAAAAAATAATTGTTCATTGAGTAAATTTAATCAAAGGACAAGAGAATTCAAGAGGATTTTAGCGATAATGAAATAATAGATGCCGTTAAGAAAGACTAAAAAGAAAATAAAAAACTAAGCAGAGACAGCAGCAGTAATAAACAAATTAATTTATTTCATAAATTATATTTTTATATAATAGTAATGAAGTTAAGAATTAACTTGGGAAAAATAGCAGTAGAAATAACAGCAGTAATTTACACAGTTACCTACACAGCAAGTATCATTTTAACATATATTTGAATAAAACCAATTTATTCTAATTAATATCCCATTACTTTTAAAATTCCATATTTTTATTACATTTACAATCAAATAAATATTACTCAATCATTACATGCAGGGTCGAAGAAACTTGAACATAAATGAAGAGTCAAAAGTGCAACTAAACAGTAAATACTCAATAAACGATTCAAATTTGGAGAATTTACTAAATCAGAGAGACAGTCTACAACCCAATTAATTTACCAGGCAGATCTCACCGCCTCTGTTTCTAATAATAGCAATAATCTCAACATAAGTTTTTACACATAAATCAATTATGCCCTATATATAAATATGGTGTATGATATAAGGGTGGGATGTTATGGAAATATATGTATAGTAACATCGTTATTTTTTTGTCGTTTTTATGGAAGATAAGGGTGTTAATACTGAAATATTCTTAAATTAATAGAAGGTAAATTTAAGTCAGAGTAAAGTGAACAGCAATAGCAATGTAAATAGTGGTAGCAACAATGAAGGAAGTGGCAGTAGTAGGAATAAGCTGCAGTTGAATAGTGAAAATAACAAAGGCAGTCGTAGCGTGATCTAGAGACAGTCTAAGGATGTCTTTGCTTATTATTTAAAGAAAAATAACATCCCAATTAAAATAGAATATAGTCGGAAATTTGATGTTTAATTTTTAAAAGCTAATGATAGGAAAATGCAGTCTAGGCTAAGCTCTTGATAATAATCATACAAGTAATCATATATATAATATTTTAGCTTATCCGCAGATGAATCTGAGCTTAAGAAAGTAATATAATTGAAAATCTTGTTAAACTATATTAAATATAGATATAGATAAAAATGTAAACATTTATTTTTAAAGTGAGATAAATGAAGACTCTAGAAATGTTAATAGGCGGTTAATAGAGCACTATGAACACCTAAATCGATACTAAGAATGCCACACAAACGACCATATATCTATTATAAAATTATGGTTTTTAATAATAAAATGAAAGGAATTTACAGAAATTATTTATCTTAGAATATATTTTTACTTTTAAGTTTAAAATAGATAAATATATTAAAAAATAATCATATACTCATATAAAAAATTTACAATAATTGAAAAAAGTAAATTTGTTCTAATAAATGATGAAAATAAATAATTATAATGAAATCTATATCTTTTTATATTATTTAAATATGACCTGAAAATTTTCAATAGATTTGCAATAAGCAGACATTGAAACTGTCTGTAATCAAATTAAAAATCACTAATAGAGTGAAAACTAATATTTATGGAGTTTTAGGATATACTTTTCATATTTGTATATTATTATTTGATTATGAAGTTGATAATTAAAACATAAGCACTTTATTTATAGTACTTGTCTAGTAGTATAGAATATTACATTTTTAAAGTAATATAAATTAATCAATAATATTAATATATAATGCTTTTATATGTTATATATTTTAAGTATGTATTCAAGATCAAAAGTGACTTAAAATATAAATTCAACTATCAATGAATCAATTGCATATTTTACATAAAAAATAAACATATAAATAAGAGTTAGAAGCTAGCCCAGTACCTTCCTTCACCTACTTATATATGAATTAATATTGTTAAATAATTTAATATGTATTTTCGTTAATATAAAGCTAATCAATTTAATAATTTTATTCCGTAGATTTAATTTAAAAATTTAATTTAATAATTAATCACAAAAACTATAGTGAGACTATACAATAATTTAATTTTATGCCTCACTGAAATAAAATGCTTTTTTGTGTCAAAGCTCTACACCTTGAACCAATGTCTGGTAGAACTTTGTCCCTACTACTGTTTCTAAGTCTTTAAGGCTCAAGATTTTGTCATGATTGCTGAGAATCTTCTAAGAATTCACTGAGTCTGCTATTATTCCTTCTTCTCCAAACTAACTTAATTACCATAAGTATCTCTTTGAGCATTGAATGTTAGATGCTTCTTAATCTTGCCCAAAAGTGTGCTTAGCATTCAGAGGTCGTGTTGATAACAATTCCTCTGGAAACGCCAAAGCTTCTATTTCCTCTCCCCAGCATATAGGTCAATTGAGCTTCTGATTTTATTTCAGCAATTACAATCACAATTGCGTCTACTAAGAACTTTGAGTCAACTCCGACGCTATGCTCAACCCTAAGACACAAAATTCCTTTGTCTTTATCCTTGATAAGCTAGAGGTTCTCATAATCAAAATTGCTATATGTTGGAACTTCTTGATTGATTGAGGAAAGTTAGTCTATAGCTTGTTTTCTCTTCTTGTCATAAACTATAACAAGTGATGAATCAAATTTATGTCGATCAACAACTTTCTACAGTTCTTCTTGAAGTACCTAAGTTCTTGATAGGCAAATAATTTCAACACTTTCTGAGTCAGCATGAGAATTAGAAGCTTCTCTTTCTGATAAAAAATCAATTGAGAGGTAATTCGAAAAAACTTCAAGTAGAATCTGGCGATAGAACTTAGACTTTGAAGCGGAGAACAAGTAAACTTTTTTATTCACAAAGCTCCATAAACCAGTAATTATCTTCCCCAAGGAATAAAAAGATCTGCTTTCAAAAATCGTGTCATACTCATCAATTATAATTACTTCATCTCTAATTTAATGCTTATAATATGAATCTATGTCAATAACTCGGAGATTATCAAAAAGTAATCCTATTTTTTAATCAATCTGCTTAACAAGCACTGTGTTAGGTTTGACTATTGTGATATTTTGGCCAGAGTCTTGATAGTGCATAGCGAGTAAGGCTTAGACCCAGGTTTTTCCTGAGCCAGTCGGCAATTCAATAACTGTAATCCTTTCATCATTGCTAGCAATCACAGCAGCAACCATCGCCTGATAATAGCTGTGTATATAGTATTCAGATTCTTCTGAGAGCTTTAGGGAGCTTTTGTTGAAGCTTTCCAATTTTTGAGGATTAA
Organism: Oxytricha trifallax; assembly: GCA_000711775.1. NCBI lineage: Eukaryota > Ciliophora > Spirotrichea > Sporadotrichida > Oxytrichidae > Oxytricha > Oxytricha trifallax. The sequence goes on from ARYC01013425.1 coordinate 6,301, forward strand.
TAATTTATAATTTCTCAACATGATTTATAAATTATTTTTAGCAGTCCTGCTCTGTCATGTGCTATTATCTTTACTCTCCGTTTACAAAGACTTTTAGATAGTTCCGATGACTTACTTATCTTAATTTTGTATGTAGCTCATAATTGTAGCATAAGGCTATGTTTTTAGATTGTCACAAATTTATATCAGTTTAGAAATATCATAACGCTATAAGTCTGTGCTCATTATGAATTCTAGAAGTAATTTTCTTTAATGCCAAAGTGATAGTAGCTTGTCTAGCTAAACTCCCTCATCTTTTAACACCTTTACTTTAGTTAAAACTCTGCAGATCATGACTTAATCATCCTCTTCATAGTTTAATAATTTTTGAAATAACTCCTTCCATAGAAAAGTCTCTGGGTGATATGTTATAATTTAGGCCACTTTATCAATGTGACCTGCTTCTATCAAGCCACAAGTAAGGATTATTTTGTTGAATTATGTCTCAATCAAATCACTAAGTGCGTTAGGCTTAAGAAGAAGAGCAAGCTAAACCAGTGATTTTGGTAGTTACATTTTCAAATCTCGAAACTAAAGCACCATCGAGTCCAGCATTGATGTTAAAACAATGTTATCAGCTGATGTGTTGAAAGTTTTGAAATTAGTCTCCTCAATGAAAGAAAGAAATTTTTTGATTAGCAGTCCTCCTTCAAACTTATAGGTTAGGTGCTAATTGGCTAGAATGATATTCAACTTAATCACGACTTCTGGCTGCATTTGTCAGAATGATGACAAAATGTCAGAATGATGACGCTTTTCAATCAGTTTAGTGATTTCGCAAATTTAATTGCTTGCTTCAATACTTACTGCTTTATCGAATTCATAGCTACTGCATTAAAGTGATTATGAGACACTCTGAATTATAAATGTTTGGAGTTCAGGAGTAAGAAATTAAAATCTGTGTATCAAGCCAGCTGCGAGCCTTTGATTGCCTACATTGCATCTCGGATTAGTGATTGTTTTTTACATTGAGACCTTACTTAAGTCAACATCTGAATAAAATCAATTGAGCTGAGTTTTGATCTTTTGTTCAAAATATTTTTGGAGGGAATATTTTTATAATCATTTTTATTTTTAAATTTCAGGGATCGTTTAAGCTTTTGACGCTGAGTTCTTATTGTGTTTTGAATTAATTCTTTTAAAGTTTGTGAAAAAGAACTGCCTCCCTGTCTATCAATAGAGTCTTTGACCTGTGAAAAGGTCTTTGTGAAATTATGAGTTAGTTGTTGAAGCAACTGCATCTACTCGATTGAGAGAGATTGGTTTAATGAAATTAACTTTTGCTTCATTTTTTAAACTCATTTTTTAGATATTTCGTCACAACTTTCCTCAACCCATGAGCCATCATCTTCGCGCATCTCTTCTTATGAGGATTCACCATCTCCTTAACTATTATATATTGATTAATTCTTTAAATTATATTCAGCTTAAAGTCTTACCTGAGCTTTCCATTGAAAATAAAATGCGGGCTTTTCTATTAAAATTTAAATTTATAATTTATTAATAGTTTGCTTCACTAACATTAACCAAGCTAAAATATAATGAATTATTGTTTTTTATAGAAGATATTTTTTTGTGACTTCTCCATCCTATCTGTAAAATTATAAAATTGTTTTCTTACCCCAAATAGTTTATCCCTTCAACTTTTATTGTATAGGGGTAAGAAAATTTCTTTAAAATAATTTATCAAATTTCTGTGATTTTTTGTGATTAATCACAGAAAATCACACAATAACTTCTTAATCACATGTTAAGAAATCTAGCTAGCAGGTAGAACACACCCCCCCCTAATGTACTATTTTCTTTTTGTAGTCATGTAGAGTTTTTTACGCTGAGCAAGATTGTCAGAAGCGCCTTTTGCTTGCGAGCAATAGTTTTCGAGCTACGACCAAAATTAAATTCATTTTTATACATAAAAACATAATAAAAATAGTCAAAAATTTAAAATATTTTTTGTTTTTATATTTTATTAAAAATCAATATTTGGTCATTTTGTCGTATTCTGAGCAAAAATCTAATTATTGAAGTAATATTTTGTAAAGTTACCATTTTTGTCATATTTGATAATTTTAGCATTAATAATGCATTTCTGACAAAAATGGTAACTTTACAAAATATTACTTCAATAATTAGATTTTTGCTCAGAATACGACAAAATGACCCAAATATTGATTTTTAATAAAATATAAATACAAAAAATATTTTAAATTTTTTACTATTTTTATTATGTTTTTATATATAAAAATGAACTTAATTTTGGTCGTAGCTCGAAAACTATTCAAAACCCCAAAACCCCTTAATGAGGTTTATAAGTGCTTTGATTTGTAGGGAATTTGTTAGGGGTTGGGGTTATTAATAGGTTTTAATGTGAAATTTATAGTAAATGTATTTAATTTAATCACTCAAAATGCACTTTTGGATCATGTGGGAATGGTCTGAAGTTTATCTTACTTAACCACAACTCAATCTACTCTATTGATATGTCTGATCTTGAGTTTGGTTTTATTATTATTGACTCTGCCATTTGCTTCATTGATTGAGACACTCTTGTTTTTTCAATAAATTGCTTTATTCTTTGCCTTGCATCCTTCTCGCACCTTGTAGAGTAGTAATCGTTGCGAGGCATATCGCACTCTATTATTATTGCTGCTAAAGCCCACACATCCCACTGTAAGTCTCCATCTCTCCAGTCTTCTCTTTCTGGATAATAACCTGGAGTTCCCATTACACTTCCAAGTCTTGATACTTCCACTCTTAAGGCTCTGTTGTAATCAATAATTGTTAAATTTACTGGTGAAAAGTTCAACATTATATTCTCAGGCTTGAGATCTCTGTGAAAAAAGTCTAACTTATGAAGCTCTTTGATACCTTGTATAGCTTAGGTTGATATTAATGCAAGCTATCTATGATTTCTTTGATCAGTTATGAAATCTCTGAGTGTCATCTCAAAGATTGGTAGTCTGAAAGCCACATGATCTTTGGCTAGGAGAACAGCATCTAGCTTTATTAAGTATTTGCATTCTTTAAACTTGGCCTGAGTGAGTACTTAATACTCATTAGTAAACTCCATTTAATATTTATCATCACTAAGGAGATAGTTGAAAGGATATACCTTGTAAGCATACTGATGATCCTTAATAACTTTCTTCTCATAGGAGTCCTCCAGAATTAGGTAGCTTTAGAGAGAAGTATCTAAATCAATCTATGCTAGTACTTGAATTTTCTTGTATTATATCTTAATCATGATTTTAGTGACCTCTGATGCTAAGAGGTTGCGTGCAATCCTCACATACTCTGATTCGCTTGCTTGTTAAAACTCTGCAGCTTAAAGAGGCTCCCTTGCTTTTCTTTTGTTGAGCAACTTCAGTTGAGTGTCTTAATCTTGAACTTCTATTTCTTTCTTGTGGGCTTTTAAAAGATGCTTCTTTAAGTCTCTTGTGTGAGAGTACTGCTTATGGCACTCAAAGCAATCATACTTTCCATCAACTTTGTAGTGCTTTAAGTATACAGTAGGCTTAGCTTCCATATGAACCTTCATATGCCTGTACCAGCTAGATTTTTGAGCAAAATCTCTCTCACACAGCTCACAAAAGTATATTTCTACTTCTTCAGTTTGTATAAGAATTTCATTAATACCTTTCTCCTCCTCTCTATCTCCCACACACTTGTTTGCCATATATTTTCTATTATTAATTTCTATTTTAATAACAGAGACC
>ARYC01013426.1:0-13872 GCA_000711775.1 Oxytricha trifallax
TAGAAGAGCGGTATTACTTGAATCAAGCCAATAAAAGTTATTATTCCAGCAACAAAGAAAAGTAGAGACAAGAGACGCTTGTACTCAGTAGGACCTACTTATTACAACTTTAGCCAGTCTAGCTTTGAGATTTAAATATAATTTAAGAAGGAGGTTATCATAGAAGCTGTACAGATTGAAATGGAGGTTAGACAACTCGCCATAGAGTATTAATAAATACCAGCCAAAGATGACTATTAATGCAAAGAATGCAATATAGTTTTCCTCTACAAGTCAATTTACAAGAAGCATTTGAGAGATATACACAACGATATGCCAAGGTTATATCTCAAGCATAAAAAGAAAGATGGGAAGTATGTCTGTGAGTTCTGTGAGAAGCCATATTTCATACAAGAGACCTCAAAGTGCACTTAAAGAAAAAGCACAATTAAAGTTTTGTCTTTATTCATGAACCTACAGGGAATAGATTCCTCTAAAAAAGAAGATCAAGAAACCCAGTGGAGTCTCTTAGAGTTGAAGTCTAGAAGTAAGTAAAAATGAAAAAAGCAGTCAAGAACTTTCCAGTATCGGAAATAAATAAAATCATGGTAAAAATAGAGACAATGAAGATTCCCATATTAAAAATTAATGAATTAGATTCTTGCCTAGAAAGCTACCTCACCCTTGAAGATAAAATAGAGAAGAGAGTCATTACTGATGACTAATATGCTTACAAGATATATCCTTCAATTACTTCCTTGCTGATAACAAATTCCAAATGGAATTTGCAAATGAGTATTATGCTCTTTAAAAGGCAAAGTTAAATAAGTGCAGGCATATCATCTAGCTTGATGCTATTTTACTTAGTAAAGATCATATAGCCTTCAGGCTTCCCTTACTAGAAATGACTTACAGAGAAATCTTATCTCACAAAAGAGAGATAAATTAGCTAGATAGTATAGCAGATAGTTGAAGGAATCGAAAAGCTTCACAAGCTAGGCTACGTTCATAAAGACTTAAAGCCAGAGAACATTATGATGAACTTTCAGCCTCTTAGAGTTTATATAATTGACTTCAACAGAGCTCAAAGAGTGCAAGCCTCTGCATAAGAAAATGTATACGGCACTCCTGGATATTTCCGAGAGAGAGGATTGGATAGATGGAGACACTAAATGGGATATCTGGGCTCTAGCAGTAATAATATTAATCTAGTATAATCAAAATGGGGAAACAGTTAAAAATTAATCAAAAAAGAGTTCAAATATAAATATCATCAAATCACATTACATCTCTAAAAATCAAACTGTAGCTAATTCGAAAAATGATTATCTATATTTTTATTTTATTTTAATTAATTAAACAAACATGGAATTATTGTAATTTCTGTTTTTATTATCTTTTCCAAATCATTTCTATTTTAGGGCATCTAAGTAGGTGTTGCTGTTTTCTCATTCGCCATTCCTAGATAATTTTTCTTAGATATCTTCAACATATCTTCAGGATATCTTCCTCAAAAAATAAAAAGTTCAAAAATATTAAAAAAAATAATAGCAGTAGCAATAATAGCAATAGTAACAACAATAACAACAATAAATCAAACAAATTAAATTAAAATTAGAGTCTGTTTAAAATTCTTAATGAATTTTAAAATTATAAAAAACTGTGTTTTTTATCATGTTCATTATCTTCATCTTAATTATCATCTTTTACATTATGTTAATAAACTTTTAATTTTAGAAAATTTGGATTTTTTGGGAAAAATCCCCAGACTCTAATTTTAATTTAATTTGTTTGAATTATGATTATTATTGTTGTTACTATTGCTATTATTGCTACTGCTATTATTAATTTTAATATTTTTGAACTTTATATTTTTGAGGAAGATACCCTGAAGATACCATGAAGATATGGTGAAGATATCTCAAAAAAATTATCTAGGAATGGCGAATGAGAAAACAGCAACAACTACTTAGATGCCCTAAAATACAAATGATTTAGAAAAGATAATAAAAACAGAAATTACAATATTCCATGTTGGATTAATTAATTAAAATAAAATAAAAATATAGTAAATCATTTTTTCAAAATAGCAACAGTTTGAATTTAGTTGATGTAATCTAATATGATCATAATTTATTTGAACTCTTCATTGATTAATATTTAACTGTTTCCCCATTTTAATTATACTAGATTAATAATAGAGAGCGACATGCCAAGAAACGATTACTTTAGCTGCAGAGGTGAGAGAGATTCTAAGCAGAGAATCAAACAATATCTCGATAAAAATAAAATAAAAAGAAGTCTCAGAGAACTTGCATACTCAACTATTATCAAGCCAAGCTAAGAGAATAAACAAACAATAGAAACAATAAAACATCAACTTAGAAAGATAAAATTCAGAGAACGGCCACATGACTCTAAGCTTATGTTTATGTGAAATATATTAAAAACTCGCTTGTTATACTCACTTAAAATACTAATATTTAAACATTAAACCCCTACATAAACCCTATTAAAATCTTAATAAAGTAAGCACTAATAGTCTACTTTTATCAATCAAAAGCTCAATCAAACTACTGAAAGGGTTTTGTGGTTTTGAATGTTGATTTTATTTATTTAAACTTGTTTTTAAGTGAAACGCTGCATAATTTTAGCAATTTTGCTCTAACTCCGTAATCACAACCAGACTTAAGTTTATTAAGAGGCATGTCAACTTTTTACCCAATTTCTTCAACCTAGAACTATAATAGTTCAAAGTTAAAATATCCTAGAAAAATGTGAATATTAATAATTTTTAACGAAATTCTATAATTCATCATTCTTACTAGCATTTTAAGAAACGGTCATAGGGTCATAATATTTATTTCAAACTGTAACTAACTTGATGAATATTTATTGAAAGTACATGAAACTAGCTGCACTAATTTACAAATTATTCACTGGGATTGTTGCTAACTAATGCAAAGAAAGTCCTTAAAGTGATTGAAACCACTATATCACCATAAATTTTAATAAAAATTCAAAACATATAAATAAGTTATTACTTCTATCTGCAGAATAAGTTCTCGGAGTCTAATAGTTTGAGCATTTCCACGATATCGTCCATTATGATGTCTGGTAGCTCCCCGAGTACCTAAAAATAATCTTAATAAAAAAAGTTAACATACTGCTTGCGCTCCAGCTTCTTCCATTTTCATTTTTAAATTTAAAAATTATATATATTATTTGATATAAACAACTTTAAATTAATTATAAACTACAAAATAATAAACATGGCAGTTAAAGTTACTAAGAAATTATCTTTCTCATTTTTAAATTTATACCAATTTACCTATTTTTATGTATTTTATTAATGTTGTAAAAGAACCTTGCAAATATCTTTAATTTAAGATACATACAACTTTTAAGAAGCTGATATGTCTAATTAGATATAATTTTTGTATTTATATATATTTCTGACTCGATAATTTAATTTTACTTTTCATATCAGAATTATACATTTTAGTATGATATTTGGAAACTCCAAATTTATTCATCTTTGGTTTCTTTTGGAAGTAAATTTTTGAAATTGGAATTGAATTCCTATGGCCTCAATAGACTTTAGTTCTGGTTCACTATGACATTTTTTAAATATATTTTTGAAAATATTTAATTGCCAAAGACTTGACCCTCGAAATTGGGGAAATCCATGTAAAATTTTTTTAATTTATATTTAATTTTATGATTGCTTTTTTTAAATTCAAATTTTATTTATATTTTCATATTAATAATAGTATTATGATTATTTTTTATATACTATTATAATATTATTTTTTTAATCCTATTTATTTTTGGGTACCTTAATTAAAGTTTAATTTTAACAGCATCTTTGTTGATCACTTTATCCATGGATTTTAGTTTAGCCGCCTTACAGTTATATTTTATTTGAAGAACCCTATACTAGTAGATGTGTTTGCAATTATTGAATGTATATATAGACATGATTAAAATTTACTTTTACAGCTACATAATTACAAGTATTCATACGCAATGCTACTAGAGCGCATTAGTGGATTGATTTCAGGGCCCAACAACAAGGTGACCATCATATTTAAGACTGAAAATACTTTTAACTATATGAGTAGCTTGGAAGTTATTATTAGTATTCCTCAGCCATTGAGTAAAATCTGATAAAATTTCCAAAAATAAATTAATAATCTAAAATTTATACTCGCTATTTGAAAGACAGGTTATTGTGTCGTAGACCTAGAGACTAGGGTTAAATCTGGATTCTCACTACTGGACAAAAATGTGGTCAGGCACCTTCTAGAGTGATTTATTGTTGTGAATATAGGCCATAATAAAAGGTCTTCTTGCTAAAAATCATCATCATCTTACACGTGTATAAATTTTAGTTTATTAATTTATTTTTGGAAATTGCATAAAATTTTACTCATTCTTCAAAATTTGCTCTGAGACCGCACCAAAAGAAGCATGGAAATGTAGAGTAATAATGATACAACTCATAGATCTTTAAAATCCCAAAACCTTGACCAACTTCAAATTTTTTAGCATCATAGGCTGATTCAATTGTTGCAAAGAAGTCGTAAATGAACTCATAAATAACTGAGTTAATGGGATTCATTAGTATATCACAAATGGCATAAAGTTGGTGCAAGAAAATGCTTTAGGAATCTTAAGTCTTTCTAATAGAAAGTGATAAATCATCTTTGAATATCTAATTACATTAATAAATATCTGCCAGACAATCACTCTGCAATATGGATAAAAGCTTTTCACTAGAAAAAGGTACCAACAGTCATGAATAATTCTTCAACCTAGATGCTAGAATTGAGAGTAATAGGAATCCAAAATAAGGAAATGTGCGAAAGAAGACTGACTAATTAGCGTAGAGTTGGTATAATTTTTAAATATTGAGACAATTATTAGAATTAATAAATTGAAACTAATTGGTATAAACAATATAATTAATTATTCATAAGTTGATTATTGTTTATGTGTTTCTCATAATTTAAGGCAATCAAGAAAAGTTGCCTAGAATTTCTCAATTGCCTTACATTCTATTAAAAACTTAATCAATCTATTTTCATATACTATTATTAATATTTAATCACTTAATTAATTCGTATTAATAAAAGGTAGTTATCAGTAAATAATTGTTAAATGATGTATCATAAAAGTTTGACTATAAAGATGAATTTCGATAACGTTATTCACACATATTTTAATAATAAATTGCTAATATTTTTTATAATATAAGGTTCAAATTCTTATTCATCATAATTAAATCATAAAAAATAATGTATTTCAAAAATGTTAATAATTTTTAGAGAAACGACAGTCATTTTATAGATACTTAAAAATATAAAATTTATGAATAAGCTATATTTATTTTTATAATTTGAGTTTACTCAATTTAATTTATGAATTAGAAATACTTCAATGGTAAAAGTATAAAAATGATAAAATAACATATTAGTTTTCGAAAATAGATTGTCTTTAAATTATTTATATTAAAAATGAGTTATGTGTAAGTTATATAAATATGAATAATTTATTTTACTGATTTATTCATAAATTCACTTATATTTTAGAAATTCTTATCAAGTGGTTTTCGAAAATCTTTTGCCTCTTTATTTCTATTTTTGAGACTCTTTTTTAAATAGGAAATTTATTTCCCATAATTCTTCGACACAAATTGCGTAGTGCCCCTTGCAGCTTCTCATTTTCACTCTGACTTCATTTACAATACACTTTATTCATAAATGTCTAAATTTGCCTAGATAGTCAGAGTGTACTCAAAATGTTGTAGGTTTGATACGGTAATCATAGATCTGAAGTTTTATAACATAGTCACGATGATGATGAAGTAAGCATTGAATCCTCAACCTAAAGTAGCAGTTAAAATTGCTAGGATAACGTCAATGATTCTAAATACGATGAAAGTGACTCTCTATCATTTTCCATTAGAAGGTATGAATGTAGATTTAATAGAAAAAGACAAAAATTCTCGTGATTGAGCTTTTGCCATTTAGACTCTTGAGATTGGCTATAATATCACGAAATAATATAGGAAGCGTTGGTTTAGGAATGACTTGCAGAAGAAGATGCTCTCAGAAATTGAACTATCAATCCTATCGTTGAACTTAGAGATAGAATTGATTGAATGTATTTCATCTTTGATAGTAATGGAAGCCCAAAATAATGAGAAAAAACAGCTAATAAAATATAGTACTTTAAATTACTAGTTGTAATTTTAAAACTAAATTGCTATTATAACTTCTACAAATAAATTTTTCAAATGAGATTTGAATTTATTTTTTCATTTCTCTCTATTTATACATACTTTTTTTTATAAGAAAATCTTTATTTGAGGAGCATAATATAACAGACATTATGTATCTGATAAAATTTTTATAGCTGAATAAAAATGTTAAGTTAGATTTGATGTAAATTACAAAATTTGATTTTACTTATTTATTAATATTTATTACTAATTTTATGAATAAAATAATTAAATATAATATTTTGAATTGAACTACTTCAATTTGAATTAAATCATTAAATTAGTAATAATAATCAACACACACAAACTTTTAAGTGAATTTTTCTGAGATTGAATTATTCCTAATCTTACTAAAATAATGGCAGTTTTATTTTTTCCTGATTTATTATACTTTTAAAAGAAGCAAAGTTAATGCCCTCTTTAATTGTAGTTGTTATTATATTTGTATTAGTTTTGGTATTTCTAGTTGCTTTTGTGAATCTATAATTAATTTTAAAGTAGATAGTAAACAGCACCATAAATAATTTTTAATAAATTTATATAATAATAATAATAATAATAATAATACAATTAACATATAATCTCTAAAAGTATAGGCAAGATCACTGCTACCACCCGAAAAAGAAGAAAGCAATTCTGCCATTGCAATATTTAACAGCTATTTCCTTGTTTTCTTAGCTGCTGCCTCAAATCCTTTTGGTTGTTACTATATATATTTCACCAACTTATCAAATTCAATTCAAGTGTAAGTGCTTTACTGTTTTTATAGCAATATCACTACAACTGCAGCATACCTAATATCTCATATAATAATTTCTTCGAATGATAATAATAATAATAATAATAATAATAATAATAATTTCATCTAATAAAATATTATTATTATTTTAATAAAATAGTTTTGAAAAATAAAGTGATATTTAACTAGCTAACTTCAAAATGGTAGTAGTTCATCATTTCTAGGTAGAATTAAACAACTCAACTTATTGCTATGAATGTTGTACTTCTTGTACTTCAGGTAAGATATAAATTTAAGAGCTGGTGAATACACTTCCTTGCTGTGAAGCAAGTAATCATGAATGAGAAACACTCCACTGTGTTTTCTAATAGCTGAATTGGTCTTCATCTAATTAATGACAGCAAGAGCAGTCATTGAAATTGGCCAAATAACAAACATTCAATTATACAGCTACAGTAGATCTCTGTAGATTCATTAAAGTAGTCTTAAAAGATTAGATTATATGTATAAATATTATTTTATTATACTTGAACTTTACAAATTAAAATAGATGAAACTAAATGGAAACTTGAGTACAATTAAATTGTGAATAAGCAGTAATTAGTCAGCATATATCACAAAACTCAATAATTAAAGTATTCTTCAACAGAATTGAAGCTTGGTGTGTCTGTGTAGATAACAAAGGAAGTAAATGCTTTATTCCTCAAGAAGATAAATCAGCTTTAAAACATATATTAATAATTGATAATAAATGATTTATAAATACCACTTAACAATTTGATAATTGTCAATTACATTAATAGTACATGTTTTACAGTCAGTTTAGCAGGGAGCAAGTGATTTAATATCTCTACTTCTGTAATGAAAACTTAAACTTACCATCTTACATATAATATTAATCTGTATAAAAACATAATATTTATAGTATTTATAATATAATTCTGTATAGTTTAATACGAACATTATTCTCTTACAAGGGAGAGGTCTTATCGATAATTTTAAAAAGCTCTTCAAACTAGAAGAAGCAGAAAAGTATAAACCAAAAGCGACAATTCCAGTCCGATAAAAACCAGAAAATAATCATAATGAAGAGAAAATTTATGTATTAGCGCATAAAAACAGATAGATTCACAGAACAATCACGAGTTGCATTTATAAGATCAATCTAATCAAGTTAATCATGGTATAATTTGAGCTACTTTTTTATTAATTAAGGTGTTGAGGCAGATTATTTATAAGAAACAATAATATTTGAAATTCTTATAGTTAGCGAGAAAAAGATAGGAGAGAGAATTAAGTATTGATTTTTATGTATTAAAAAATGGATGATAAATGAAAGATATTCTTCATTAATGGAGGTCGATAATGTTTGCTTCATCTACTCCTAACTAAGTACCATTTTAGACTTTTAATCATCAATTATTTAGTTATTTAGGGGAACTAGATATTTCTACTGATGTTTTTCAAGTTAGTAAAAATACTGATATTGTGACTATAATATTGCTAAGATTTAAATACATATTTATTTAACGTTAATATTAATAATAAGTTTAAGGATTAGTATATTACAATGTTTTAATAAAAAATGAACATAGATGTTACTCAGTTGATCTTCTTTGAAATTTAATTTGTCTGAGCAAGCACTTGAGATAACTTTAAATCTTTAAGTTTGGATTTTGATATTGGAGTCAATGAATTAGATTGCTTTCATAAAATAAAATACAAATTTAATTTTAACTTTTGAGCTTATCACTCATATCAAAGTATGATAAATATACTTTAAATTAATATAACAATTCATTTGTAGTATAAACATCATTGGAACTCAGAGATTTTGATAATATCATCATAAATATATTTGAAAATTTATAAGTTGTTGAAATCAAATATAATTTATGATTCAAGAATTCAAATCAATTAAGCTTTAGACATTAGATTTTAAAATAGAGGAGCATGAAGTGAGTTACTAAAGTGACTAGATTGTTAAAATGATTGATTTTGTAGGAGAAACTGGTGAAGAATTTATAGATAAGCAGATTTCTCACATAGAAAGATTCAATTTCTATAAAAATAATAAGAATAACATTAAATTATTCTTATTGGGAGGTATTTTCCATAATAAAAGATGTCTCTTGTTGCAACTATATGTTATGGAAAGTATAAGTCAGGTCAACATTGAGTTGTCTTTATGACTTAAAGTGTTTATCCAATTAATATAAGAAAAGGTAAATATATGAAGGAGTCATATAAGCATTGAAAATACAAAAATTTGCTCCAAAATTTGATATGCAAAAATACACTCCATAAACTTTATAAATTTATCCCTACTTATGAGAAAGTATTTCCTTTACTTCCTTGAAAGTATTTATTTTACTTTCTTAGAAGTATTAATATAAACTCAGTTTCATCCACTATATGGAACTTTTAAAACTCGATACTTTATTAAATTATAGAAAGTATGAACATATTGATTACTTTATTTTTGATATACCTAAATGGCATTAATTTATATAATTATATCACATCATCATCCACTATATACTAAACTAATAAATCTAGGAAATAAATCATTATTCTATTAATCAAGCTATTAACTTATTAAGTTTTATATTTTGTATTTCGATAATAAATAACTACTTAGTACTTAAAGAATAGCACTGCATTGACTCAATGTAAGATGGAATATATCTGATTAAGTTGTATACTGTAAAGTACTTATTTTAAATTATTTATAGCTACATTCTTCTTGCCATCTGAATATTATACAATAATGGAAGCTTTTGAAGGTACCTTTAATGTCATTATTCAACTGATCAAAGATGAAATAGTTAAGATGCTTTTGTTTATCAAATCTTCCTTAATAAACAAGAACTTCCCATTCTTACAAGAATTAAAAACGGTATATAAAGATTCAATAAATATGCGTGAAATGCGATAAAATATTTAAATAGACTTTCAAAGCTATATAAGTTATAATTATAAATTAATATGGGTTATTATTACCTAAAGGAATTACTTAAATTTAAATATTCTCCGAGTAACATGGTGATGACGGCAAAAGCAAGGGAGAACGGGAAGAGCGATTGTTAAGCAAAGGAAGTTTGTAATGATCCTATAAATATATTATCAGCTTTAGACTACTTGAATGATTATGAATGAGTAAAATGTATTTCTAGTATTAGTCATGTTAATTTTTATATTTATATTATCACTAGATATTTAACCATTCCTTAAGGATTTACTGTAAAGTGAGTTGATTATTTCTAGAATATGGTAGCTCAACGGAGAAACTATAAAGTCCTGAATTTTCAGTATCTAGAGTAAAGAAAAGATACCTTCATAGATCATCACAAAATCTTGTGTTGGATACCCTATAATTTATATAAAAGGCCAATGTTTACATATTTAATTACAATAACCATTAATTTATGAAGATGAGTAACTACTTTGTGAGTAGAAGATAATTTATATAACGCATTTTCAAATAAATTAATACAAACAAGTAGCTAACATTTAAGAAAACAATTTTAACTAAACAGGTAAGTTAGATGGTTTTGGAGGCAGAGGCAGAAATTAAATTCTTGAAGTTTATAAAGCAAAACTATCACATTGCAATATTATATTTGTGTTAATTAAGGAAGAACTTATTAATAAATAGCAAGCAATACCAAATAATCATATAGATGAAGTATAAATATAAGTATAAATTAATAATTAAGTGATTGACTTTATACTAAACCAATAATTAATATTTAATTAGTAATTATTAGTTAAAGATTTAAGCATAAATTATTTTTTTCATTAGTATTATAACAAACAAGATCTTGTAATTAAAATAGCAGATAATGAGAAAATAGAGTGCATTTTAGATTCAGATTAAACTGATTTAATCCGAATATGATTTATTAATGATATAAAATAATGTTGCTTATTAAGATAAGAAATTGCTATATTTACAAATTCATTTTACAGACTTCTTCATCCTCAGTTTTCCCTGCTTAATTTAGTTAGTTTAATTATAAATAATCAAATAAATATAATCCTTACCTTAAAAAAGATCTCTTTTATGATGATTTTTTAAATAAATCAATGTTTGACTTAATTGTTTATATTTGCCACAAGTTTTTATTATGAGGTTATTCATTTTTTTTCCAATTATTCAGACTTATATTAAAATAGGACTTTGAAATATGTCAGTGTCAGAGGGAAAATAACACCAATAAACCTAATCAACTTTATAATTTGATGAAGCAAGTTGAACTAATGAAGGTGATTACGACAGTGTAGGTGTGGAAATTGAATTATATAAAATTAAATTAAGGATATCTCTAAATATATGAAATTGTTATGTATTATTAAAGCTAATTTTATATAAACTCTATCGGATTCAATGTTTATTTATAGTTTTAAAAATAAATATGTAAATATATATGAAAAAATCATGTGAATGAGCTGCAATATTGAGCTTAATTGAAGACATACTCTTCATTAGCATTCAAAACTTTAGGAAAAAGCAACTAATTTGATCCCACAAACTTTTTCTGTTTTTGTTAACATTGCTTTCATGTTCAAATTTACATTTAAACCTGATCAGAAATCATTTAATAAGATGTAGCTAAAGATAACATATTATTGGTCTATAATCATTTAGTAGAAATTGTTTCGGATAAACTTATGATAATGTCTTATACAAGAAAAGCTCAAATATTCAAATACTAAAACAGCATTTTATAAGACTCAAAGAAATTATAAAGTTTCGTCAAAAAAGTTAATAATAAACTGCTCCAAAGACTAAAAGAAATTATTCTATTCTTCCAAACAAAAATAAATGTAAAAAATATATTTTTAAAATAATTTTAAATTAAAAAGCTAAACAATTGTTGATTAAAACATTTATAAAAATATTATTTCTATCTAAATATGAATAAAACCATTTATATATTGAGAGGCTAGACTTGTTTTGCTCAATTATGAATTTAACAAATATTTTTATAACTACTTAATAATTAATAAGTGCTGCAATTACTTTTTAATTTTGAAAAGACATTTAAATGTTAATTTTATTAAAATCTATTAATTATAAATTTTAATCAAAGTTAAATTATTAATTTAATAATGAAATTAGAATTATCTGCTATCCTTTAAACTCCAAATGTATTAGAAGATTTGATTCATCCGAAGTAAGTATCATATTTATTTTAAATCTTAAACTATAATTTTTAAAATGTTTGGCATACGGAGCTTAAAATCTTTAAATACTTTATCCGATTAAGATATATAGTAATACTCTTTTAATATGAATGATTGTAATCAATATTTCTATAATTAGCACTTTTGAGTATAAAGCTTCTGAACCTTTATAATATAAACATGTAAGAATTTCATGAACATAATTATCTAATGTCTTTATGACATATGAATTTTATGGTTATCATTAAAGCATCAGTATCACAATTATTAATCTTTGATTAATATTATACGTTTTAATATAGTTAGATAAATATAAGTTAAATTCCAGGAATAATTATAGATTGTGTCTAGATTCATATGACTAGCTTACCTTTATTACTCTTTCAACATTGAATGACCTCTATTGCTAATAATGAGGCCACACCAGTGTTTTTAATGAGTAAGATACTTTTCCAATACTTAGTAGTAATCTGTCTTCAATCGCATGACTTAATGGAAGTACTGTTCAGAACGAAGCACTAAGAAATCATTCTTTATTTCCTTTCACTTAAGACTGCTTTAGCTATTTTAGAGCAATAGATAGTATTTATCAAATATACAGCTTTTCCTCAGAGATCTAAAATCACAAACACTTATTCTCTTACAAATTAGATAATAAATTTTAATATAAAGAGATTTGTATTATTAAGACTTTTGTAACATTTCAGACTTGCAATTACAATTTAAAATTAAAATTAATTCAATTAACGTTCAATAGCTTACTTTTAAAGAATAATGTATCTTTAAGTAATAAATTGATAAAATATTATGGAGTTTTTGCTCTCCTTTATTTTGTTTCTTAATGGAATGAAATTTTATATGAATAATGTGTGAACTTTAATTTTTAAAATAAACTAGATTACTGAGAGAAACATAATTTCTAATAAAATTAATTACTTATACACAATGAATGGTTTTTCTATGCCATGTCCTTCATTTTCTTGTTCTATTATTTCTTCAAAAATCTTGTAGTTTATATCTCACATTATTCTTCTTCAATCAAAACCCCAAAACCCCTTAATGAGGTTTATAAGTACTTTGATTTGTAGGGAATTTGTTAGGGATTGGAGTTATTAATTAAATGCGAGACAAAATAGCAAGCTTTTGGGGTCTATTTATGATGAAGAGTATATAGATTTAGTGTATAAACTGCGATATGGATGTGATATATACAGTGAATAAGTCAAACCAGTATTGAACTATAAGTCTATTGCACTGCTCTTAAAGCGAAGTCCATCAACTGTTCGATCCCACTGCCTTATAGCAGTATAACTAAAGCAATAATAGCTGAACTCTATGCCTAAGAGGAAGTCAAAGTTTCTATAAAAGCATATTGACTATCTTATTAATGATAAAACTTTGAAGTATTGGGCTCACTTCTCTAGACCAACGAGCTACTATGTTTCACCGCCAGTTCCCTGAGTTGAAGATCTCTCCATAGTCTGTTGGAAACATTTATAAACGAAATGGTATATCTTACAAAGGTGTTAATCGTATCAAGAGAGTGATTGATTTCACTCTGCCATTTTACAACAATAACTTAAATTATATTTAAAATTAAATGCAGAGAGCCTAATAGAGTAATATTAAGTTTATTCATGCTGACGAGGCTGTGTTTACCTTCAACACTTTCATCTAG
>ARYC01013427.1:0-10544 GCA_000711775.1 Oxytricha trifallax
TATCATTAAATAAGGATGTTAGCTTAAGGCTCTTGGGGAAGGAACCTAATCTATAAGATAGATTACCTAAGATCATAAATTCACGACTTACTCGATTCATACTAAGTATAAAAACTTACCGAAGCGAGATTTGGAAAGCTACATCATTCTCTGAAAAGGGACAAATCTTTCATCGACATCTCAAAGAAACAACACTGAAATTCTTCGCAGAGTATTAGGAGTGATTCTTGCGGCAGACAGAGGCTAAACACACCTAGCTTTAACCAAACACAATATAAGAGAAACATTAAACTTCTTCTACATTCAAGGGAAATACACGGTCAACCAAAAGACCAGATACCCAATTTGGAAACTACTAAAAGACCTATCTTGGCTCATACAAGATTATTTTACTAACATCTAATAATCTAAAAGGTACTAAATATCAAATAGAAGAGGAACCATCTTTGACGGTGACGCACTAGACCAGTAGCAAAGGTAGTAACTACCAGAATTCGAACAGAATTTTCTGACCAGTTTTTTCAAAGCACATCAGAAAAAATAATAAGAAATAATACCTTTAAACTTCCACAGATACATTGAACTAAATGATGCCCCACATGAAAGAATCAACCTCCATGAACAACAACAGCTATAAGAAATAATAAAAATCGGCCAGCAGA
Source organism: Oxytricha trifallax (assembly GCA_000711775.1). Lineage (NCBI taxonomy): Eukaryota > Ciliophora > Spirotrichea > Sporadotrichida > Oxytrichidae > Oxytricha > Oxytricha trifallax. Next base: position 663 of record ARYC01013427.1, read on the forward strand.
GCTTCGATAAACTATACTTAATAGCAGAAGGTCTAGAAATAAAAACACCCACTCCACCTGAATACAAAAACTTACTAATTACGGTAATGTTAAGTAAATCTTAAGAATTGAGAACAAAGATACAAAATTTTCTTCCAAAAATGCAAGAATTCGACCAAAAGGACATACCAGTAAAATGGAACACAGTTCTATTCTCAATCCTAAAGAACCCAACAGTAATCAGAACTGATTATGCCTTCATTTCAACACTTAAAGACTATTATACCTAAGTGCTTTTACACTTCACTAATGAAGAAAACTCAGTGATTGATAAAATACACGACAAGAAAATAGATAATATTGTCCAAACATCTTTTTTCAAAACAATCTTTTTAGAAGGGGTTTTACCTAAAGAAAATACTATGGAAGTCAATGGAATTCACTATCACAATATAAGGAGGAAGTTTGAATTCTTCCACAAATACATAGATATTTTCTTGAAGGAATCGGTCAAGATAGCGGGCTGGATAATATCATGTTGCTAATATCCAACACTATTCCTAGAATTAGACAAAGAATAGCCAAACTGTTTTGGCACCTTATTTCTAGATGAACTCATGCTCACGATTAGTGACACACAAACTTCACCATAGAAATACACAAAGGAACAGACTAAATAAGTTCACTATTTACTTCAACATGAACTTAAACTTAGACTGGGACATAGGAAACTAAGCAACAAAGACGAACTAGATAAACAACTTATCAAGGAGAAAAGATTTAAAATCGAAACCTTTATGTCACAAGTGAGAGAAAATGAAAGAGATAAACAAATCAATGAAGATTATTACTACGAGTATTAAGGAAGTATACTCTTTTGATATTAACTATTACTTAAAAGGGCTTGTCCCTTGCATATATATAACATATATATTCATCCGGGGGGCCTTGAGCCCCAGATGAGGATTAATTATTATTATTATTATTATTATTACTTATCAAGTACTAAATCCCAGTTAATATCTTTTCTATCATCCATTAATTTATAAGAAACATTTATACTATTTAAATTTTTAATTTTTCGAAGAATTAGAGAGTGTAATATCCTTAATCAATAATACTTTCAATGAATGATAAGCAGCATAAAATATATATATATTTTATAAAGTAATTATTTTTAAAAATTATTATAAAATAATATTTGTTAGAAATTATTTGTAAAGCATTCTTGCAGTTTATCATATACTTTCTAAAAGCGAAAAGTTAAAAATCTTAATTATCTATTATTATCATATAATAATTAATTGAAATCATGAAAAATTGGTATAATATTAATCTAATAACAGTTATCGCTTTAATAACGATTGTTAAGAATCAAAATATAATTATTTAAACCTATCAATAGTTATAAAGCGAATAAGTTGAAATAAGAATGATGATTAGAATCAAATGCAAAATATTTACAGTTAGAGCATCAATATGGAGTCTTCAATAGTCTTAATTCCACTGTCTTCTTCCTGTATTAATTCTTGATCATCAACTTCTGTAGCCATTGAAACATAGAAAGATATTCACGTTGAGACACTGATCTTCCTGGCGTAAAAATAGCAGACCTAGAGATGCTGTAGCTGCAACCTCGTCCACTTCTCTAGGTCTGCTATTTTTTACGCCAGGAAGATCAGTGTATCAACGTGAATATCTTTCGAAGTTTCAATGACTACAGAAGTTGATGATCAAGAACAAATTGAGGAAGAAGACAGTGGAATTAAGACTATACAAGACTCCATACTGATGCTCGAACTGTAAATATTTTGCATTTGGTTTTAACCATCATTCTTATTTCAACTTATTAACGTGCCTAGTTTTTATAAGAAAAATTAAAACTCTATGTGATAAAAGTAATATAAAGAATAAAAGAACTTATAGATAATTATGAAATCTCTATAAATTGAAGTAAATTTAAAAATAATATTTTTATGTTAATTCTTTTAGATCTATTATTCGAGTGAAACATTATTATTAGGATACTTATAACTAATAAACATAATTAAACATTTTTAATTTAAATTCATAAAAAAAACGAATATTTAATTGCGCAAAATAAACAAGACGCAATTTTTATGGTTTTTTATAATTTAAGTTTAAAAAGTTATTATTAATTTTCACTGAACAATAAATTATAATTAATGCGCGTAGCAAGGTCAAAATATTTAAGATTTTTTATATTTAATGATAAAATTAAGAAAATTTAATTCTCGAAGTTCTGTATACTTAAAAGCAATTATATGTTTAATTTTTTACTTTAAAAATCAAAGGCAGCTTAATTAGAATAGATGTTTTAATCAATAAAATTAAAAGAATATTTAAAATTAAATTAAATTTAGATTATTAAATAGTCTAATCATTAATAAATAATTTGTTTTAATATTATGAAATTAAATGTAAAAATAAAAATGCCACAATATAATATTACTAATTCAGTATTTAGGAGGACATCAAAGATTTATTCATGAATAAATTTGTGAAATATTCCAAGAGATTTTCTACAATTAACTTGGAGTCTGTAAAAATCATCAAATTGTTATATAATTTATTATTTACAATAATCATCTTTGATATATTAAAGACAGGATCAGCAACCGATACTCAATCCGAATAAAGTTTTGTCTTTTCTAATTATCTCTTACTATTAGTAGGTAACTTATTATTTTCTATAATCACTAAAAATATAAATTAATTTTGAGAATATTACAGTAAATCTTTATAAGCTGATCTAGAGTTTATTATCTATCAATCTTTATTGTTGTTTTATTTTCCATATTTTGTCAATAAAATTATAAATAATTAAAATCTTTGTATTTCATGAATATGTCAATTACATAAATATATTTAGTAAAATAAAATAGAAATATATATGAATTTAAGAATCTTAAAATGATTAAAATTATATTTATAAAACATTATAAATATAGTTGTAAAATTTATCAATGTAAAATATTTAAATTTTTTATCATATTCATTCTATATAATTAAGTAAAATTGTATAAATATTATGCTTATTTAATTTTCAATACAAATTAATCTTTTCAATTTTTTATCATAAAAATAATTAAAATAAATAGTTTTCTTTCCTTTTTACATTATCAAAAATTTTTATCTTAGTCGTACCTTAGCAATTATTTTATAAAATTTATAAGTAAAAAATATTTCTTCATTTCATAGAGTGTGAAAATATATAAAATTCTTAATTAGGGTAGTTAATTAGTTAATCAAATATACTAAGTAACAATCATTTGAAATAAATTCTTATTTAGTTTCTCAAAGGCTTATAATTCTTACTTTTATCCTTTGCTAATCTTATTATATTTAAGAATTCTCATGATTCTTTATGTGCTTTAGAAATTAGTAATTACATTTTGAACTTCTTAACTAGGATGTTAAAGTATTTATTGAGTTTCTTCGTCTTCGGATTCTAAATTTAGAATAGCTCCTTTCTCAAGTAATAGCTCCACTATCTAAGGGTGGTTATTAATTATTGCTATCATAAGTGGGCTTTAATCATCTTTCTTAATTTCTAGGTCTCATTTAGAATTTATAATTTAATAATCCAATAATTATCCTTAAGTGATATAAAATTTAACATTTTATGATTTTGCTCTATTAAATACTTGGCAATATCAAATCTTCCAGCTTCACAAGCAGCAAACAGAGGTGTTCCAGTGAGATTGTATAAATTCTAAAGTTCATTAATAATATATTTATAGTTCTTTATGATTTCTAAATAATCATTTTAGAATTTAGCGTTTTCTAGTTTAAATGCTAAATTAAGTGTCTTTTATTTAAAATTTGGAACTTCAAAAATATAGTATTATATATCAACCTATTTTTCTATTTTTAATTCTTTGTTTGTACAACTATTGGATTCTCTATGTATTTATGATTATTAATGATAAATTCTTTTAACTTTCAAACTTAATCAAAAAATTTATCAAATAATTTTTATAAAAATTATGTTTTATTTAAATTTTTAAGAAACTTAATTTGTTAAAAATACTATGATACAATTAAATTTACTAATAAAATTAAATAAATTATAAAAAGTATATCCAAATATCTATCTGTTCTATATATTTTTTAAAAGAATTCATTATTAATTAGTTGAAAATTATTTAGTGATTAATTTTAAATTCATTAGTGCATCTTCTCATTGCTACATCCAACTTAATGTCATTCAGAGTAAATTCAACTTCAGAGAGTGCATTTCTTGTACCTATTTATATGTTATCAGTTAAACGTCCCTTTATGTAACTTAATAAACTTTATCGTAATATTCATAGTGAAATAATCCTGATTTTGCCATAAAATTAAGTATTTATTTTACTCCTTGATTAATTTGACATCATTTTGAATTTATCATAAAAAATTGAAATAAAATTTTTAAAATATTCATCTTTTGGAAAAGTTTGTCTTTGTCAAATTATTAAATAATAACAATTTTAAAGTAACTTACTAGAATAATTTTAAATAAATACAAATAAAAAATACTTGAATAATAAAAACTAAGGAAATTTATTATTTTTATTTGACAAATGTACAAAGAAACTTACATTAATAATAAATTTTAATCATATAATAATATAAAAAAGTGTTTGAAAATATATTTTATAAAAAAATTATTTTTAAATTATTTTTAAATCTTATAGATCTCAAAAAGTCCTAATATAATTTTTTAAATAGCAAATTCATGAATATTGGTCTAATAAGGACCTAATTAATGTACATTAAAGTGACAAAGAAATAAATAACTTATAAACATTATAGGAATACATTTGGAATAGGAAAAATAAATTATAATAAATTAATAATTATTCAAATCTGTTGCTGTTAACCTTGCCAAATGGTTTGTTCTTTATAAATATATAACTTGCAGGAATTACTATTGGCAGTACTTATTTAAATCATCCCAAAATAAGATATATTCTCTTTAATTTTGGGTAAATTGTTTAATTATTTAAATGCCAAAATTATAGTTGATTTTTCTTGCTCTGGGATGATTTAAATAAATACTGTCAAAAGTAAAGTCCTGCAAGCTATAAATTTTGTAAAGAACGAACCATATTGGCAAAGTTAACTGCAACGAATTTAATAATTATTAACTTATTATAATTTTTTTTCATATTCAAATGATATCCACAACAATATAATAATATAGGTTAAGGTTGCTACCCCCATTTTAAACTCTTCCATTAAATATTTAACAATCTAATTCTCCTTAGGAAGCTTCAAAACTTTATAAAATAAACAATATTTCTAAAGCATTTAAAACTAAAATCTTTTCTAATTTTAAATGTAAATGTTTAATAGGTTAAAAGATATAGATATATACATGTAAATTTTTTTAAAAACAAATTTATTGACAAATGAATAAAATTTCCCTTGTAAAACATTAGGCTTTAATTACGAAGTTAATAATATTTATATTTCAATAACTCTCCCTTATTTTTGAATTAATGACATATCTTGAAAAATACGCAAAGAATAAAATATAAATAAATATTTGATTTATTGGTAGGATTCTCTCTGGGTATGATTATATTGTAGCACTCATCATACATGTGAGACCATCCATAGAATTAAACCCCAAAATTCTCATAAATAATTTTTATTTAAATTAAAGAAATTTCATTACTAAATTGATAATTTATGATTGTAGAATGTATAATATATTTATAAATGACAATAAATTGATATAAATGAAATAATCTGCTTTAACAAAATTATCAATTTAAACTTAAAAAGCACGCCTATTTACCATAATCAAAAATATGTACTATCTTTTAATTGTAAAAATGCTGTTGTACTTAATGATATAATTATTCTTACTTGACTTTATCCAGAAAATATATTTAAGTTAAATCTATCACAATATTTTTATTATACAAAATTTATCCTTAACAATAAATTTAGCTTTCATTAGTTAAAGAAATTATCCATAATATTATGGCGTCAATAGATTAATGTCTTAATGAAATTAAAATAAAATTGAAAGAAAAAATCTCTGCATTCATGAATATTTACAAGAAATTTAGTTAGCAAAATTAGTCACTTTAATTAGAAGATTAGTGTTAAGAAAACACTTAAAGGGAAATGCATTGTAGTTCGTACATTATATTAAGATGGTAATATAAATATAGAAAATGCCGCATTAACTAAAGTAGAAATAAAGTTATTTTGACAGAAATACGTTAACCAAATAATATATTAACATTAAATCTAAGAAATAGTGATATTTATTGAAATTAGGATGCAATAAAATAAAAAGATTTTACTGAAGAACTAGAGAACAATTCCAAATAAATAATTATTAATATAAATCTCAAGACTATCGGCAAATTGAAGTCTTTTATAGCCCAAAAAACTTCAATCAAGCTAAAAATAGAATTTGGAATTTAAATGAACCTTTTTCGTCAACTTTACTACCTTCTGGATGATACAGTCTATATCCAATATTTAACTGGATATTCTAAACTTTATAAAATTAAATAAAATTGTTATATACTTACTTTACTATATTTAAATTTAGAGATTTATTATTTTCAATTGCAAATATTATTCTTTAAATTGGTTTATTCCCCTTCATGCTTAATTTATTTGTCTATGATATATGATGGATACCAGTGATAATTGTCATAAACTTGTACCTTCATTCCTATGTTTAAGCTTTTTCTCCACAAATCTAATTTTTAGTCAAAATGTCTTTCCTCTATTTTTTCAGACCAAAACTAATTAGAAATTATTAAAAATATATACCAAGTTCCTAGAATCTCGACTTCATCATCTAACAATTCTTATGAGTTTACTTATAAATAATTATTATTAATTAAAAAATATAATTTTAGTTCTCTTCAAAGTATTTTGCCAAAAGAATTTTATTGAAAAATTTTGAAAAATCTGAATTTTCTTTCATTGGTTCACTTATTTATAAAAAAAATTTAATAAAAATATATTTTGAAGCATATTTAAAAAAAATAGTTTTATTTTTAAATAAAGTTTCCTTTAAATTTTTTTTTATTATCTAAATTCAATTTAAGAGATATTATAATTTTATTAAAAATGTAGCAAACTATTGTAGAAAGACATTCGAAATTGGGAAATTAAATATATTTAAATTTATAATTAATTAAATTATTGGCAGTTAAAGTTGGCCAATTTATACGATCACTTTACTATTGGCAGTACTATCTTATCGCATCCCTGGAGTGAGATAAATTCACTTTAATGTGTGGATTTAATTTAATAAATTTATATGAGTTTAATTAAAGTGAATTTATCTCACTTCAGGGATGCGATAAGATAGTACCGCCAATAGTAAAGTGATCGTATAAATTGGCCAACTTTAACTGCAATAATTTAATTAATTATAAATTTAAGTATATTCAAATTCCCAATTTCGAATGTCTTCCTACAATAATGTTATATATATTTTAATCTAAAGTTTATCTAATTTTTTTATATAATAATGACTTGGGAAATTTATGCGAAAAATTATATTTAATAAATTTATTATTTTAAAATCATCGAGATCTGATGACCTTTTATACATCCGAATATACATTATAAAAAAATGCTTTGATCCCTGTTATTAGGTAGTTTTATTTAGTTCCTAGAAAATAAAAATAAACCACACCAAACGATAGATTGTGATTAATTATTTGCTAATAATGCTTTCTTATTCAATAATAATTTATTATTATTAAGATTTTGAAACACTTTATAAATCAATGATTCTATTTTTTGTAAATCATGTTATGAAAGCATAAATATTTTATTCTTATTTTTAAAAAAAGTTCTATTCTTTAATTATTACAGTAGAAAATAAGTAAAAAATAGGTGTAGTTGTTTCTCTTTAATATTTTTTAATATATGATTAAATTAATGGGAATAACAATTTTCAATTATAATATAAAAGATTATTTTTAAAAAATTCAATTATAACTAAAGGCTCATTAAAGATTTTTAACTATTAACTTAATTATTTTTTAGTATAAAATATTGGATATAGTAACTATTTAATTATCTTATTTACGTGAGCATAATTATATTTTATAATTAATTAATCACTGTTAATCCATTCGCATATTTGAGCTTTTCTTGATGCTTCAACACGATTTTTCTTAATGTAAATAATAGATCCAACTTTCAATCAAAACCTAAAAACCACTAAACCACTTAATGAAGTAAAAAGTGATTTTATTTGTAGGGAATTTGTTAGGAGTTGGGTTTATAAATAGGTTTTAATGTGAAATTTATAGTAAGTGTATATAATTTAATCACTCAAAATGCAATTTTGGATCATTTGGAAGAGGTCTGAAGTTTATTTTACTCAACAATTATTCGAACTATTCAGTTGAAATGTCTATTGTGTGTTTGGCTTGATTATTACTTACTCTGCATTTATTTCATTGCTTGAGATATTCTTGTTTTATCTATAAATTGCTTTATTCTTTGCTTCATATCCTTTTCACAACATGTAGTGTAAGTTTCATTGAAATGCATATCGCACTCATTATTATTAATGCCATTGCCAAAAATCCTAATGAAAGTCTCCATCTCTCTAGTCTTCTCATTCTGGATAATAGCCACGAGTTCCCAAAAATGTTCTAAGCCTTGATATTTCCACTCTTTGGGCTCTGTTGAAATAAATTATTGCTACTCTTACAGCTGAGAAGTTTATAATTATATTTTCTGGCTTAAAATCTCTGTGAACAAATCCTAACTTATGAATCTCTTTAATACCTTATACGGTCTAAGTCGCTATTTATCCAAGCTACTTATGATTCCTTTGATCTGTTATGAAATTCTCTTAGGGTCATTTCATAGAGTAGGAGTCTGAATGCAACATGATTCTTAGCAAGGAGAACAGCATCTAACTTGATTAAGTAACTACACTCTTTGAACTTCGATTGATTAAGTACTTGATACTCATTTGTAAACTCCATCTAATCATCACTATTGAGATAGTCGAAAGGATATATTTTGTAGGCATACTGATGATCCTTAATAACTTTTTTGTCATAGGAGTCTTCTAATATAGGGTAGCTTAAAAGAGAAGTTTCTAGTCTATTTTAAGCAAGCACTGGTATTTTCTTGTATTGAATCTTGATCATAATTTATGTTATTTCAGAGGTCAGTTGGTTGCGTGCCTTCCTAAAGTACTATAACTCTCTTGCTTATTCAGGCACTACGACCTTAGAATATTCCCTCGCTTATTTTTGTTGAGAAGCTTCAACTCAACTTCATGATTCTCAACTTCTATATCTTTCTTGTGAGCTTTTAATAGATGCTTATTCAAGTCTATTGCATGAGAATATTGCTTATGGCACTCAAAGCAGTCATACTTTCCATCTATTTTATCATGCTTTAAGTATACAGTGGGCTTGGCTTCTCTATGCTCCTTCTTATGTCTGTACCAGCTTCATTTATGAGCAAAATCTCTCTCACATAGCTAAAAATAATAAACTTCAACTTCCTATGCTTACATTAAAATTCATTTCTAACTTTCTCTTCTCTGTTTCCCACACACTTGTTTGCCATTTATATATTATTATTAATTTCTATTTTAATAACAGAGACCTCAAGAGATAGCTCTGGTAGTTACTTATGAGAGTTCATCTCATAGCTATCACACTTTTATTGCTGCCAAAGGTAAGTCTCATTTAGTTTGATGGAAGTGCTGTTGTTTTTCTTAAAATGTTAGCGCTCATTTTTTAATTTGAATTTAAAATTATAATATTGCATCTGTAACTCAGAGCTCACTAGAGAGCTTTGTAACCTTATAAGTATTTAGGGAAGTTTTTAGAGATTAGCCAAAAAATGAGCACTAAGAGACGAACCAGCTCTAAA
>ARYC01013428.1:0-10630 GCA_000711775.1 Oxytricha trifallax
AGTGCTTGCAAAGACTTCAGAATGAACTAGCAGACCTTGTCAAAGGAAACATCGGAATAATTCCCCTGATGATCTGAACTTTTCAAAGTTTAAGATTGATTCTTAAGCAGTTAACCTGCTTCCAAATGCAATGCTTTGTTTTAATAAGCCGTGTATTCAGATTCTTAAGGAAGATTAAGATTAAGACTCATTCGACACATCCCAATAAATGTGATGGGTGGATTTCATTTAGATCTGCTCGTTCTCAAGTGCTACACAATATTAAAAGCTCGAAAGCTTTATTAGCACCTTAAGTGATATATTTTTTTCGAAATGGGACTTCATTGATTAGGAGGACTTCATTTCATTCCTTTAGTAAATATCTACAGAACTTAGATTGAGAAATCCAAAATGGGACTCTAAATTAGATGAGATATCTATCTTGTAAAGAATCAGTAAAAATAGTTAAAAAAAATAGTAAATATATGAATTCTTAAAATAAATCACTTTCCATATATTATTATAATTATTTATTATAAATTTACTTTATTTTTATTTAATTATATTTTAAATGGGTTCAAATGATAAATATAATATTTTTACTACTTGCACCCATTTCTATTATATATTTAATTTATTATTTTATTTTTTTATTTATTGTATCTATTAAATCACTTTTCCTCTCAAATAAAATGTAATTTATTCTCTGTTTTATATTTTTATTAATTAATTTATTTTATACATTGAAATTTAATTATTTTCAAGATTTGATATTTTTATTAGTAAATTATTTTAAAATTATTCATGTCTTTGCTGAAAAATAAATAATTGAAACTTAACATTGATTAAAACTAAACTTTATTTCTATTATTTGAAATTATTAAACATACTTAAAGATAAAATTTAAAAATATAAATTTAAGAATGTGCTCAAGTAGCAAAAATAAATAAGTAAAAATAAATTAATTCACAATTATTTATAATTTTATTATTAATCATGCTAATTCATGTATATTATAGATTTCTATATATTTTATAATAATTATTATAACGAATTTTTTCACTATTTTGACTTAATCTCGCATTTATTTATTAGGAAAAGGGAGTGAGGCAGCAAAGACACATTATTCAGGATTGCCTTAGAGCAGATTTTAGTAAACTTAACCAACTTCTGAATGTTCCAAATAAAACGAGCGATTTCACAGAGTAGGAAAGAAACGACTATTGAATTAGTTCCGAAAGCTAAATAAAGAGTCCTAAGCTGTTATGGATTTCTACAGATACTTGTCTTTCAGGGCTTTCCAACTAACTATTCAACAACATTAAATTACAATAAATACTGGGTCAAGTTCCCTCACTCTATAAAAACTTGCACTCAATTTTCTCATTTAGGAAGATTTGAGATTTACTTTAATAAACTTTGTTGTAGGAAATGGAAAGACAATACTATTTTCTACTTAAACAGCTCTCTTGGCTAAGAGTCTTCGAGAATGGGTGTTTCTGATTGGAAAAAAAAGAGCACTTAAGACTCTGAGATGAGAAAAGGTTTGAGCCCATGATAACTAGCTTAGCCTTGAATGTTAATGTCAATCAATATGAAAGTAAGAATGGGGTTTACTATATGACATAGAAACACTTAGAATCTTTTATGGAAAATGAAGAGTTTCAATAATTGTGGAGCAAATCAATCGTCATGATTGACGAGTATGACTAGATTTTCTTAGAAGGAAATGTCAAATAATGGAGAATACTCTGAGATTCTTCCATGGAGCCGAGCGAGTAGGAGGGTTTACAGGATCAGGACTATTGCCAAAAGAGCAAAAGTGCCTCTAAATTCCTTTTAAAACATAGGAAGTAAATTTTTTTTCTAAAAAATTAAGCAGCATGATTGGAGATAGAAGGATCAAGCTTCAATAAGAATTAGTGAAAACAAATTTAGGAGATTTTTGTTAAAGAATCAATAGAATGGCCATGGATTATTGCAAGCTCACTCCAGTTATCATCTTAGCCTAAAAGTCGTATACTTTCATAGAGAACTACTTTCGAAGGTTCTTACAGCTACGATTCTTTCCAATGAAGAAAATGAAAAGTCCGAATATAAAATAATAGTTTGGCTCAATGTTTGCAATTAAAAATGGGGAAGAATAATACTGTTTTTTCTATTAAATGAATATCAAGGAAGCGGAACTGACCTGAAAATATCTCACGAAATTAAATTAACGGCAGATTATTCTTGAGAGTAGCTAATGTTTTTTTTCTCAAGTAGATCTACTGAACAAATCCTTGGGAGCATCTGGAGATTACATCGTAAGGCACATACAAGCTAAAAAAACAAGGTATCCAGATCCACCAGTAATTTTTAGAGAATAATTTGCTTATGAAAATTGCTGCTCTTCAGACTATCCTTGGATACCAGGAATGATTCTAATAAGAAATAGAAGTACAAAAATCAAATACAATGTCGCACCTTCCTAAGAGCTAACAGTCAGTTAAGCAAAAGAATATTAGTGAAAGTCTGAATAAAGCGATCTTTTCTTAAGCAATATCTGATAAGGGGGTCTTGAGAAATGCGTCAAAGATATGAATGAGGAATAAAAAGGGATAGATGAGTTTAGCGATAATCATTCTCTCAAGAATACGACTTCCATTCTTGAGCTCCCATCAATCTAAGGTTCAATATATTCCAATTAAGCTGATAAATAGATTTTAATTAATCTTCCTTAAGTTCTGTAAAATTTAAAACACCAAGACAATTTGATTCTGAGAAGAAGAAGTAAAATATTTTCATTTTTCTAATTTAAGAGAGTAGAAAGTAAAAAATGTCGCAAAAAATGAGAGTTAAATCCAGCGAGAATAAATCTAATTCTTGACAAGTAAGTGTCGTAGATCAAAGTGACTAGGCAGTAACTTCTAAATTATTAATACAGCCTGAAAAGTCAATCCCAAGTGAAAATGAAGAAGCATATGAAAAATCAAGGGTGGGGCAAACACCTGAACCAGTAAATTATATTCATACTTTAACCTCCCTAAAAGCTCTTTAAATGCACGACTAAGATCAAATAAGGGTCAATAAACATGAATTAAGCATTAAAAATAGTTATAGACAACTCCATCATGTCCAAATGATAAAGTTTATTCATGAAAAAATCATATTAAAATTTGATTTTTTATTACTTTTTTTTCAAAAATATTTTGTATTTTATTCTTGAATTTTGATTTAACTAAGTGTTATGCAAGCTATATCCCAACAAGTCACCGATTTAATTCAAGGAGGTATATCTTAATATGAGTTTAGTATACTTATATATATTTTGATTGGTGACTTGTTGGGATATAGCTTGCATAACACTTAGTTAAATCAAAATTCAAGAATAAAATACAAAATATTTTTGAAAAAAAAATAATGAAAAATCAAATTTTAATATGATTTTTTCATGAATAAACTTTATCATTTGGACATGATGGAGTTGTCTATATTTATTTTAATGCTTAATTCATGTTTATTGACCCTTATTTGATCTTAGTCGTGCATTTAAAGAGCTTTTAGGGAGGTTAAAGTATGAATATAATTTACTGGTTCAGGTGTTGCCACCCCCCCGAAAAATCTTTATGGAAGAATCACTGGGATAAGAACTTTTGCCCCTAAAGTGGTTAAATAAGACAGTTCCAAGAGAATGAGGCAATGACCAGAAATTTAACTAGCTTGGGTAAGCTCTTATAACTTCAAACTATTGCGGAAGGAGTTTCATGATTATACACTTAAGATTTGATTAATTGCATTAATTACTAAATTAAAATAATTGAGCATCAATTAAAAGTTACTCCATGAACTCGCCAGGTTGGTTTTGAAGAGGTCTTCCTCATGGTCAATGATGCCACTATCATGAAGTTTATGAACTAATGATTTGTAACCTACCAAGTCATCAATTGTCGTTTACAGGCTCTTAAAACTTGTCCCGCATCCTCTTGTTCTCTGACAAGTACTTTTGCTTGCTTCCCCTCATAGCAATTTCCTCTCCCTTGACTTCTTCCACTTCACCTTTCCTTCTCTTTCTCTGAGATTTCATCTTGATCAAGTGAGCTGATCTTAACTTTAGACTATAATTTATGATAAACTATTGCTACCACTGTAGGAGAGAGAGTTGTTCAAGGCTTGAACGAATTCTGGCTTCATATGAACATTAAAATTTTGAGATTAGTCCAATCTCTCCCTTCTTTTTTGTTTGCCTGAAGAAACATTAAATTAATGCCTTCTTTATCAAATAATAAAAGATCATCACATATCCATTTCTTGTCAAGATTGGGCTAATCACTTTAATCTGGCAGATAGCTAAGGAGTTAAGGTTTGTTTTATGTGTAATCGAGAAAATCATCTGCTGTAAACTTCAATTTCGGGCTCAGCTTCACTTCTCTTTTTATTCACTTAAAATCATTAAAATACCAACATTTACCTCTTTCTCTCCATTTATAATGCTTTTAAGGAAATATATATTACAGCAACCAATCTTGAGCAAGTATGCTCCACATTCCTACTCCAAAAGGTTATGCAGCTCTTACTTGCTCCCGATCTTCTCTTGAACTTGATTTACATTTACTGTGGCTAGTTAAATTTGCAATTTTATCTGTTGCACTTTCGATTAGTTACAATTATAGTGGTCTTTGAATATGAAGTTATTTATTAATTAATTATAATAAATATATTAAGTTTTATTGGATAGGGTAAAATGAAATACCTTTGCACGAAAACTAATACTGTATAGAAGAATCCTTTTCAACTCATCAAAAATAACTTTAGCCTAGAGATGGAAAACTCTATGAGAAATAACAAGTGTTAAACAACATTAAATCGGCCCTTCAGTAAGATTGAATAGGAAGAAAGCAGTGACTATAATTCAATCGAAAGGGAGGACTAAAGCAGTTCAATTATTAATAATACTTAATATTTGAGCTTCAGCTCAGTCTCTATTGAAATTCTATCCGACAAAATGATGAATCCGTCTCAAATTTCAATTAATTAATGGACTATCAGAGATATCGAAGTTATCGATAATCGAGTAAAGGAGTTCTAGCGAGTGCTAGATTACAATTTCACGAGGTATGATCCAAGAGTCTAGCTTGAGTCGATATATAATCAAAGTTAATATTTAGGGTGCATAACCCATTAAGCTCTAAGCGATATATTAAAAGATTGCTGTCATCTTCATCTTCGGCCCATTTTAAATTAAAAAATGTTGCATTTGAAGAAGATGATTTAGCTTGATAGGTAAAATAGTTTTTGAAGGCTAAAGGAATTCCTGAGCCTGATATAAATGAAAGCCTAGAGAGAATGATCAAAGGTCTCTAAATATCTTTATATCTAGCGATCATTAAAGCATTTCTTGACAAGACAAGATATCTGGAATCAAATCCCTATCATTAAAAAGAGACTTGTAGAGTAAAATTAATCAGCTTTACTTCAACGAGGTCTGCTCATACAAATAAATATAAAGGCGATTGAACGTTTCAAGATATCTAATTTTAGAGACTCTTCAAAGATATCGAGGTGCGAACCTCGAGGAATTTAAGGACAAATAAATCATTAAATGGAAAGTTCCTGAATCACTTTATGACTGTATAATTAATTTTCATGACTAAAAATCAGGAAGATAAGACTTTGCCCCAGTTAAAATCATTTTTGAATATAAGATTTGGAATAAAAATATCTATTAGTTATCTTAGCAAAATTGATAGGTAAGAAATGGTGCTTTCCGATCAAAAGATTTATAGCGTTGATAAAAGAACTAATGATAAGAAATCTTTGCTATTAAGATAGCTTGCTGCAATAAATTATATTGACTTAATGAGGCAGGCTGTTAATATAATTAATATTGATGAAAGCAGCATATAATCGATTGAAAATTCAAGAGAAGGTTGGGGAATGAGAGGCACTAAACGTTACAGCTTTAACCAAACTAGGATTAAATAAGTTAGCATTATTGCAGGAACTTGTAGTTCTGGTTAAATTTAATTCAATTTGAATCAAGTGCGAAACAACAGTCTTACTGTTTATTATTTCATACTCTTATTAATAGAATAACTTGAAATAAATTAGACAGATTGGAGACACTAAATCTTATTAATGCTTGGCAATACTGCTTATCATCGTTCAAAATATACTTGCATAGCTAAAACATCTGAAAGTACCAATTGCGCTCTTAGAGCCATATCAATTCGATTTGGCTCCAGTTGAAATGATTTTTTTCTTCAATTAAGAATCATAAGCAAGCTTCAAAATTTGATCCAGCAGGATAAAGGTAATTTAATTCATCTCATTTTTTCGCTATTTTAATTATTTATAGGTGCATAGCTTATTTGCAGGTTTGAGTCTCATTTCACTTCCCTCTGAATTATAGTTTGATTGCAAAATCATTTTATTAGGCAATTTAACAGTTAGTAAAATATATATATCTCTACCAAATATAAGACATTATTCAAAGAAAAATTGGATTCAAAATCTGAAAGTTTTTAATCGATCAGCTTTGTTTTGCAGCCATTATTCTAATATAAACTTCCACATTAAGTTTACTTAAAAAGATTCTTATTTAATTCTTTTTATTTTTTAGATTTGCATCAATTCGTATGTATCTTAATATTAAGAGCTTTGAATTTATCGATAATTTTTTAACTGTTAAATCAGCATTTCGATCTGATGTTTTGTTTGGAATTTTTTGAAAATTTGATTTTAAATTTTGCCTAATCAAATTACTTATTAAACCAAGGATATCTCTTGCCTGTTTTGATAAATGAACAAATTTTTCTTTGATTGATATCCCTATAGATTAATAATAAATTTCTTTTTAAATTTTATACGGGAATCATGCGATTTAAAGCATCTAAGCACTTGAGCATTCGAAACTTAAACGCCTAGATGAAACTGAGTTTACAATTGCAAAGACAAAAATAATGAGGATAATATCTCTTGTTAACGTTTAAAGTAAGAGATCTTTGTTTTATAATTTTTTTTAGCATTATGGGAATTTAAAATTCTTAAAAGTAAATCTTCTTGAATTTATTGATTGATTCATGAATTTTTTGTGCAGTTAATAGGTCAAACTAGTCTTAGTACTTTCATGAATTTTTCAGATTTTAAAAGTTATCAAGGGTCTACTCTGATAAATTATTGTTTATATTTATTGATATATAGAATTGTCAGAGATTTCCAATTTCTCTTAAAATCTTGGATTATTCAGAAATTTATTAAGAAATGAGATTTGTAGTTTCGAAATGGACTGCTTTTGTTATTAACTTACATTAATGATAGTCTAATCTTGCATTCATTTCTAATCATATAGTCTAATTATATTTAAATTTCAGGAATAAATTATGCATAAGAATCACTTTCGCTCATAAAAAATTGTTTGCTATTAAAAAGAATCACTTTATAAATCACCTATGAAATAAATTATAAAAATAGTAAATCAATTTAAATTAAATATCAAAACAAAATTACCTTTTAATTTTTGATTGAAATTGCTCAGATTATTACTTAACTTATTGCACATAAGTTTCCAGTCTTCTTGAGTGTATGTAATTCCTATATATAATAAAATTATTACCATTTAAAAATTAATATTCAAAATAGAATTCTTTAAGAACAAATTGATATTTGCCCAAGCACTTGAATATTTAAAAGTCAGCTGAAAACTTTCAAGAATAAAATCCCATGAATCAGATTAATTTTATATAATAATTTCTTCTTAAAAAAAGTAATGATTAATAATAACTACTCTGACTTTGTAAATAACTCATATCTAAATAATCAATATATTCAACAATCTGAAATCTATTAAAGAAATCAAAACCAAAGTTAAACTCAAACCAACCAGGGCGCTGCTTAGGATAAGAATTTTCTTCAAACTCACTATCCACACAATAACTAAACGAGTTATCCATAAATTTAATCACCAAAACAGAAAAAGAGTTACAGCTCACAATTTAATTGGTCAACACGAAGCTAGTAGATTAATATAAAGGATAATAAGAAAATTCGGATGACTAATGCTAATGAACATAAAGAATTAACCAAAGCAAATAAATTCAAAATATATAACTAGAAAATCAAAAGACAAAAACAGAAAGAAGCATAAAACTAAAAAATTTACGCTCAGAAATTTCAATCATTCAATAGTGAAATTACTGACTTATAGTTCCAGTTTATAATTATGGGGAATATAAAAAACAGTTTAAATAGTGCTTTGAAATATAGAAACCTAAATTGACAATGGAAATAATTGTGACTTAATTAAATCAAATGAGCTTGATAATTCAGTAAAATGTCAAGATTTTTCAATTAATACATAATAGTAGATTAAATAACATTCAATCATTAACTAAAAAAATCTTGAGATTATTCTTAAGGAGCAAAAATCAGTGGACGACATTAATTGTACTAATTCATCATGCCAGAGGATCATAAATGAGTTAACCAAGGAGAAGAATGAGGAGTGTCAAAAACTTAAAATGCAAATAAAAATCGCTGAGCAGGAAAGAGTTGAGTGGGCTTATAAATACTTAAAATTAGAGAAGTAGGTCTTGCAAAACTATTCATATAAATAAAAACGAATAAAGGATAAAAAGATTTCAAGAAAATGACTCCAGTGATATGAAAATGAAGAATTTAATTGGAGTTCTAAAACTACGATTTTGATGATAAATACTTGGAATAGAGGTAGACTTTGACAAGGAGATCTGTTAAACAAATTGTTGATGATTTAAAATGGGGATAAAAAAAAGACACTCAATGAAGGTCTTCGATTGGGGAATGAGGCAGATCATCGATTAAACAATATCTTATCAAAGGGATATTTTGGATTGTAAGCTATGGAATTAAGTTATAGCATATATCTAATAAGGATAAAATTAGCAATTTTTTTGAAGCAATAATCCTTGATGCGCCTTGGGATGGAACAGCAATAAAACTTAATAATAAAACTCTATCAGATTTTTAGTTTATAAATAAGATCCCAAATAACAAATTATAGTAAAATGGCTATTTTTTTGGTGGATTACCAATTAAAAGAAAGGATTGAAATAATTACATGGATGAAAATTAGCAAGGAAAATCAACTAAGAGACAATATTGGTTCTAATTGAGGCATTTTACTGAATTTTGCATTGTTGCAATGAAAAAAGGCTCTTTAGCTGAGTTATCGAAAATATAAAAAACACATAAAGGACTTAATATTACCGTAGAGAAAGTGTCTGAATCATCGGAAAGCAAGAGCAACTATATCAAATCATTGAAGAATTATGCCCAGGAGGAAAATATCTTGAGATCTTTGGAAGAAACACAATCAAAGGTATAAGTGCGTGACAATTGAAGATGAAGCAATAACAAGAAAGAAGTCAGAATAGTAGAAAGCAAGAATCAGAAGTAAGAAGGCAAATCTTAAAAAACTTAAACCTAAATTACTTATAGTTTTATTAGTAAGATTATTTTAATTAAAGTGTAAAAATTTGATTATATGTTATTTCGCAAATTCTTAATCTTATTTGGATGAAGGGATTTTAGCTTTCTCTGAAACCATTCAGAAGTGTCATTATATTCTGGGAAAATTTACGAGTCAATCAGACTCGATGTGTGCAATCCCATCTATAGCTAAAGCGAATTAAGTGAATTGAGAGCTGGTGTATATTATTAATCAACATGTTAATATGACAAATACAATTTAAGTACTAGAGATTTGTCTTCTAACCTTTATTTTTCTCACGATTTTTATCTTCAATATCATTGAAATTTATTGTTCTCATCTCGAGATTGGTACTCTATCAGTTCTTCATTTCCACAGCATCAACTGTACATTCAATTCATGATCTGTTGTCTATATCTCATCCACATCTCGATTAATAACTGTTCTTTTGTTGATCAGCTGAGAGGGCAATACTCCATTTTATAAGTTGAAATTTTTTTAATTATTTATTATTAAAAAATTAAATAATGCAAATTAAACTTTTTAAGTTTTAATTGATAATGATAAAATATTTAATTAATAGGTTTAATCTATAACCAATTTTTAACAGAGATGTCATTATTAATTCTTAATTGATACTACTTAATTAAGACTATGCATTATTTAATTTTTTAATAATAAATAATTAAAAAAATTTCAACTTATAAAATGGAGTATTGCCCTCTCAGCTGATCAACAAAAGAACAGTTATTAATCGAGATGTGGATGAGATATAGACAACAGATCATGAATTGAATGTACAGTTGATGCTGTGGAAATGAAGAACTGATAGAGTACCAATCTCGAGATGAGAACAATAAATTTCAATGATATTGAAGATAAAAATCGTGAGAAAAATAAAGGTTAGAAGACAAATCTCTAGTACTTAAATTGTATTTGTCATATTAACATGTTGATTAATAATATACACCAGCTCTCAATTCACTTAATTCGCTTTAGCTATAGATAGAAAATAACTTCAATGATCCCTATAGCTCAGAGTTTCATTGTATTGAAGGAGTATTTTCTAGAATCAAGCATTATAAAATCTAGCTAGTATATAAAAAATTTAGATAATGCCAAGCTTAATAGGTCGAATTGATAAAAAAGGAATAAAATGTGCATATAAACAAACAATATAGAAAATTAAAGGCAGGCATATAA
>ARYC01013441.1:0-22649 GCA_000711775.1 Oxytricha trifallax
TCATCTTTAGAGACCGCCATGAACTGATCCACTAAACTTGGATTTGAAATAAATTAAAAATTAATGAAAATAGATTTGCTCACTTTTTGTCCAGGAGATCCCATCATGCTTTTATTGGCTAAATTATTAGCGCACAAATATTGATTATTAGCAAGTCTGGGTCTTAGGGTATACAACTCTCCTTTCACTTATGACTCCAAACTTTCAATCTTGTTAAGAATTTTATTCAGCATTCTCAATTATTTCTCCTTTGAAATTGTAGGCTCATTGAGTCCCTCAACGACATGACTTTATGGTCCTTAAGTGTTGAGTGATTACAAGAAATTGGCATTAAGAGCATCTGCCATTTTAGAGGACTTCATTCTCTGCTGTAATCTTAGAATTTGCTGCTTCTCCTTCCTGCGCATGAATGCCTCGTAGTAGTGGGTTTTTTCCTCGAGTTTATGACCGCAGTATTTTTTCTTGTCGATTATTTGCTTTCCTTCTCAACTCTGTCACGCATCTAGTATAGAGCGAACTCCTCTTCTTTCTTCTATTCTTCCTCCTCTTCCAATCTGCGTTTTTCAGCTTCTTCCAGCTGTCTGAGTTGCTCCAATTCTTCTTACCTCGTTCTCTCAGCATCCTCCATTTTTTACCTCAGGGCATTTTGCATGTTTTACAGTTGTCTTGCTTTTCTTGACCAAGTGCACTATCCAACTGTGCATTAATTCGCTCGAGATCTTTCTTCAATTTATCGATGTATGCTTCTGAATTCATGTTTGAATCTTAAAGGCGCTTTCTTCTCATTGAAGACTGCTTATCTCTTTCTCTTCGTTCATCTTCTTTTTACAATGCTTGATTCAAAGCATCCATTTTCATTATAATAACATCAAAGGTATATATCTACAGGATAAAAAATATCTCTCAACTTTGAAATATATATAGAAGCGTATTAAACCACCATTTTGTTTAGGCGGTCTCTCTGCTATTAATCTCTCTGTTTATGAGTTTTTATTGTTGCTCAAGTTCTCTCATTTTCTATATCTTATCTGCTTCTTGCTCTCTCTTGAACTCCTCTAACTCAGTTTACTCTTCATCTGTTAGTTTCTGAAGCATTTCCTTCAATGCTGAGTGTTAATCTTAAAATACTATTGTATAATATTATTGTTTAAGAATTAATAATTTAAGGATATAATGTGTAAATTTAAAAAAAATAAATATATTTATAACTATTCGTAAATATTACAAGCTATAAAATTATGTAGAAATATATTTTAATTATTTATGAATTGAATTTTATTTAACCAATATTGTAAAAATTAGCTTATTAATATAATTTTATCTCTTTCACTATAAATTAAATTTTATCAATAGTAGTGTCTAATATAATAAATTAGAAATAATTAAAAATTTAACTAATTATAAAGATAATCTGATAAGTGTAGCGCATAGATTTCTTTCTTTTCTTATAATTATTGCTCTTTTAGCCATAATAGTCTTTGATTTTAATTAAATTTCTCACTTTTAATAAAATACCAATTTATATATAGCATTTTTCTAATAATTAATACTATACCAATTATTTAATGTATATTTTCCTTATCAATCAACCTGCCAGTAACATTATCTTTAACGTGTTGCTCCTTGGCTTTGTATTCCCATTCAAGATTTTACAGATCTTTAGCCTCGTCTTGCTTGAGTTTCTCAGCTATTTTCTGTAATTTTTCCTTCATCTCAGGGTCTTTGCAGTCTTATTAGAGTTACTAGACTTAATCCAGCTTATCTTTAGCTTCTTTCTGAATAATACCACGTTTGTGAAGTTTTTCTTCGAGGAGATTGAAAACTTCATCTTGAAGTTGTCTGCATTTTAATTCGAATAGCTCCACTAGCATCTCACTTAAATAGTGTATTAGTATATCAGGAATCAATGTGAAATTTAGAGGTAATTTTAAGTTAATTATTCACTAAGTTCAGCTTCATGCTTTTCATCAAGTGCTCTTTGAATAGCATAAGGAAGTTCCTCCGCTGGGAGTTACATCTTAAGATCATATAGTACCTAATCCAAATGTGCTCTATCATTTCTGGCCTTATTCTATTTCTCCTCCATATTCATGATATCTTCCTGCAGTTCTCTCTCTTGCAAGTGATTGGATTTCATTTCTCTCTCTTACTCAGCTAACTCTTATTTGCGTTTTCTGCGTGCTTCCAGTTTCTTGGCAAGTGTGGAGTTTTACTCTTGGTTTTGCTGATCAATTTTGTTCTTGATGTTTTCTTCGGCTTTTTCCAATTAGTCTATTATTGTAGAAATGACTAAATTCACGCATAATTGGCTAAAGCTTTGGAAATTGCTTAATAAAACACACTCACTCGACAGTATTTGTTATTTTTCAAGATCAGATGAAGTGCCTTCATTGAGTTTCTTCTTCAACTCATCTCTCTTAGCCACCTCACTCTTCAAATCCTGCATGTTATCTGACTTTGCTCTATCGACTTCGCCATCAAGCTTCTGTCCCTCTTCAATCATTTTCTTCTCCATGTCTCTTATCTTCTTGGCTTGTTACAACAGTTTCTTGTCCAAGTCATTCATCATACCCTTCTTCATTTTATCTAACATCAAGGATGAATTGTTCATGGCACTGTTGCTGGAGTAAGGGCTTAATAATTGACCGTCGTTGCTCATTATTGCACCTCTGAGAGTGAATTTTCTTGATAGACCTTAATCGCTCATTGAGTTCACATTTTGTATAAAACTATGCAATGGTAATAATGTGCTTCTTGAATGTTGATAAATATGCTATGAGTGAAATTAACTTATGTATGATCTTGTCAATCTATTTATCGAGAGCATTTCCAGTTTGTTTAGTACCTTCATCTAAAGCAATGAGATTTTTCAATTCATCAATGCCTTTTCTGTCAGCTTTAAATAATGATTAATAAATAAATGACCTTCAGTTTGATCATCTTAAATGCTTTGCAAAGCCCTTAGTTTCTCAGCTTTCTCCATTTCAATCTGAGCTCTTCTCTGACCTTTGCGATTCTTAAGTTATCTCTCTAATTCAGCCTCCTGCTTCTTCTTTTCCTTCTCAAGCTCCTAATCTACTCTCTTACTGGCATCCTGATATTCATCTAGAACTTTTCCAAAATCCTTAGTGTTTTTGCTTTCCTTGAGCTTATCCTCATAGTCAAGCAACTTCTCCATCTTGAGTTTTTCCAAGTCTTCTTGAATTCCTTGTTTTTTAACGATTCTCTCTTGTAAAATCTCAGCGTCAAGTTGAGCATTTTGGTCCTTGGCAATTTATTCAATTTCGTTTTTCCACTCGTTTAAGGCTTCTTGTTTCTTCTGGAGAGCTTTCTCCTATTCAGTCAAGTTGTCTTACAGCTTTCTACGTCTGTTCTTTCTTTCCTCAATTTTACGTTTTAACATGTCTTGTTGATAGCCATCGTCTTCTTCAAGCAGTCCACCGATTCTACCGAGATTGTCGTCGAATTACTACATCATTGCGTTTTACTCCTCTACTAATAGTGTTACTCCCATCTTATCATGATAAATTTAGGTTTGAATTCTCTATAAACTATAGTCTTTAAATTCAATCTTTTGCATTCTGTCGAGCATTTCTTGCTTTCTACGATCCATATCTTTCTCAAAGTGCTCTAACACTTCATTTTTCTTGCTATCAAATTGCTTCTGATTCTTTTCAGTTTTGTTATCTTGCTGCTTTTGATACTCGATATCTCTCAGTCTCTTGGATTCTTCCTCTTGTTCTTTTCTTAATTTCTCTTCTCTCTCTTTCTTTTCCTGATCTAGTTTTTCCTTCTCTTAAAACTTCATGATTTTTTTAAGAATTAAGATAGGGGGGTATTTATAAATAATCAAGAATTTAATTTATATTGGCCAGAATCGATTAAAATTAGCGTAAAAATAAATACACACACCCTAATTGGTTTAATTTATATGGAAAATTATTTGAGCCAATAGATTTAATAATTGGGCTAATCATTAAAATGTTACGCCAATAAAAATTGAATTCTTGATTATTTATAAATACCCCCCTATCTTAATTCTTAAAAAAATCATGGGGTTTATAATAATTTTACTTTATAATACAATTAAAGTTTTGTAAATCTCTTCTTCAGTTTGGCCAGCGTTTAATTCAGAATCTTCTAGTTAGTCACCTTCGAGCACTCTTCTGTTATCCTCAATCAATTCTTTGAGTTTAGAGATCTAATCGAACAATTTCTATGCTCTTAATTCGTTTTCCTCATCGTCACCGCCTAGAAGTTCTTCGTTGTCATCATCATCGCCTGTTTAGTCAACTCCAAATAACTTATTTTATAGAAGGATTATGTTCAATACTAAAAATGTATATAAAGATTTTTTAACTTTTTGATTTCACTCAGAAGCTTATTGAGTCTATCCTTGAGCTATTCAACTTCCTCTAAATCAAGTACTTAATGCTTCTTTTCTTTATCTCTTCTCTGCTGTCTTCTTCTTCCAAGAGTTTCTTCTGTTCTCTTGTGCGGATTAAGTCTTTACCTTCGTTTAAGAAAGAGAATGATAATAAGTTAGAATGAATATAATCTATGAACAGGTGAAGGGGTTTTGGGGTATAAATTAAATAATAAAGAGAATGATTCAGTATCAGCATTAATTGAGATAATTGCATCGTGATCTGCGGGATCATCAATCTTAATGAGTGAGTAATGTTTTCTCTGATATCCGATTGTACTATAAGCTTTCATAGCCCAGGATTTTCTGTAGACATAGCCTATTGTTAGAACTGTGATTAATATCAAACCTAAAACTGCAGCTACTATACCTAAAAAGAAACCCCAATCTGGTGAGAATATATTGTTAAATACTTTTCCAGAAATAGTGATCATTAAATTATACTTGTCAATCTAATAAAAAGTATATAATAATGTCCTTGTTGACACTGACTCTTACTTTAAGTAAATTGGCTTGGGTCTTTGCATCATAAACCAAATTGGATGGACATTTTTGAGAGCTTGGCATCACTGAGATAATTGTCTATTTGGAATTATCGGCTGAATCACCAAATACATAAACTCCAGAGTCTTAGAGTTTAAGAAATGCACATATAAAGATAAACAAATGAAATTTTAATTGCAATATTTATTCTTAGAAAGTGAAAACAAATTTATCTATTTTAGTTCTGTTTAGTAGTTTAGTTTCAAGAACGCTGAATGAACTGTAATCAAAGTTAGAATTTGTGTTATTGCTAAATACAATTACTTTTTGTAACAATTACAAAAGATTGACTTCCTTGAAATTTAATTAAATTGTTACAATAATGAGGGAGTCCTTCATATAAACTGGATAGTGAGAATTGCTGATCTCCTCAAATATCAAAGCTGAACCTCCAGGCATACATACCACAGGGTTTGATACATAATTCTAACTAGTCTGTAGATATCTACTTAAATTTATTGTACTAAATATTAATGAAGTTAATTCAATTTTATAGAAATACTTCTGCTTGTTAACATGCGTTTACTCGTAGAACTCTTAGTAAATAAATATTAAGTTTCACAAATAACTATTATATGGAAAATAAATAAAAATAGTAATTAGTGAGAGAAGAAGGGACACTCAAGTCAGCAGCGAAATCTCCACTAGAAGTTGATGATAGACTTAGTAATTGGCAATATGAAGTGTCTGAGTTTGAGCATTAAGCTGATCCTTCTAACCCTGTTTGATTCAAACTAAAAATTATATTTGTTTAGAAATATTCAATTTTATTGTGGGTAAAGGTGAAAAATATGATGGATTATATATCAACGAGTTTAAAGCAGATAAATTAATGTTTAAATTAAACATTTAATTAAATAAAATTAATATATATAAGCAGTTTTAATATTTTTGATGTCATTCTATGTTATTAAATGATAATAAACAATTTCCTTGTTAAAATGAATTTTCCCTTATTATATACACAAAATTTTATTAATTTTATTACAAATTAAAGCTTTATAATGAGTCTCTATCAAATTAAGAAAATTTTATGATTTCTCAAAAATTTATAAAAATAATTGATTTCTTAGCCAAATTTTTATTTTTAAAGTTATATAATTATTTAAGGTACAACAGATTCAACTTCTTTTAGACATTTGACTTAGATGTTTATGCTGTCATTATTATATTTTATAATTTTATTTGTATAAAAATTATTGGCTCAGTTGCCTTCTTCCTATCATTGATTTCTTGGCTGATCTAAATAATTTATTAATAAATATTTAAATAAGTTAACAAAATTAAAAATATAATTATTGAATTTGATTATCTACAGAATTGTCAAAAGTGTCTGTTTTAATACCAAATAATCTAATAGACAACAAACTCTTAATAGATATAAATCGAAACTTAAGTGATACTTCATTAAAATTAATAAAATTTAGAAACTAAAGCTCATTCATTACATCATATTTGAATACTATTTTTATCTAAAAGCAAATTCTTAATAAATAATTTGTATACTACTTTATAAGTATAAAAATTATAAGAATTTAATTATGAATTTTAATAGCTTGGATTTACAAATTTTATTTTGATGCCCCAATAATTTTAATATTATATAGATAAAATTAGTTAATTTTATCATTTAAATCTATTTATCTTGAAGTCAATTTGATGACTTATAATACTATATTATTTTTAGATTATAGTAATTGCAGCTAGATTAAATATTAAATTATAACAAAAAAAATTATAAACGTCCATATCCACATTTAAATATATTTACATTTCTAATTATTATTATTGTCAATAATCATTAAAACTTAAACAAATCTTAATTTTCAAATCTTTGTAGAATAAGCTTTTTGGAATAATGATTGACACATTCCCACAAACCTCTCAAAATTAATAAAATTTAAAGGACCTCGCGCTTTAGGATATGTTCAAGAATCTTAAATTTATTTATAACATTTTAAATAATAAATTATAAAATCATAAGTAAATTAAAATCTTTACAATATTTTAACAATACAATTTAATTAAGAAATTAAATATTTGTTGTAATTTATTGCAGTTATAATTTTTAAGGTTTTATTACATTAGAATTGGGAGATATAGTAATTTAGAAAAATAAAATTCAAAAAAAAACAATGATGTTTTATCTTATAGTAATAAATACATAAAGGTTAAATAATTCTGCAATGAGATAAATCAAAATCTTTAGTAAAATTAAACTTATTTTTGAAGAATTTTCTTTATCAAATCAATTTAATATATAAGTGACTAAAAATATGAATAAAATTATTTAATTAAATTTATGAATATTTACTATTAATAGTAATAATAATGCTCTACATTTTAATTCAATGCATTTCAGCATCATCACAAGT
Source organism: Oxytricha trifallax (assembly GCA_000711775.1). Lineage (NCBI taxonomy): Eukaryota > Ciliophora > Spirotrichea > Sporadotrichida > Oxytrichidae > Oxytricha > Oxytricha trifallax. Next base: position 7,345 of record ARYC01013441.1, read on the forward strand.
TTTATTAAAAATAACTTCTAAATGTATACTTTATATTAATTAAAAAAAATCATTAAGTTAAGAGAAAAATATTGATAAATATTTGGTTATTTGGATCTCATAATGGCAACTGTATTTAAAAACCCCAAACTTCCTTTAGTTAATACAATGTTTTTATAGTGATAACTTTTATTTATGATGTTTAAGAGTTTCCTAAACAATTTCATTATTGCAGTTAGATGCAATTAAATATTTTTATACTTATACCTTAAATGATTATAGTTATAGCCAATTTTAAAAAGAGATTAAAACAAAATTATTAATTTATATTTAGTTTTATTTTTAACTCTTAATACTTGCAGCACAATCAAAACCCCAAAACCCCTTAATGAGTTTTATATGTGCTTTGATTGTTGAGGGTAATGTTGGGGATTAGGGTTTATTTGAGCAAGGAAGTATCATTTTTACTCTAGTTATGAAATTTTGAAAACTTAATATGATCATCATTTTTATACTCAACTTATATGTTTTCATATTTATATAAATGTTGTAGCATTTTTATTTAAAAAAGATAATTTTGAGAGACATTTTTATCTGTTTTACATTTTATTCATAAGTTATAACTTTTCCTGATCGTTTTTATCAATTTAGATGATTGCATCTTTTTTAAAAATTGGCATTTATGCACAAATATTTTTGAAGTTTTCACAAAAAGTTATTTTCAAAATAAATTCAACACTTTCATTCCTTTTACCTTGCGTTCTTTATTATCATATTTTCTTCCAATAGGAAAAAGTTTGGTAACATTAGGAAAATTTAAATGAAAAATATGTATAAAATGAGTGATTTTAAGGTGATTGATATCAACAATCATGCAATGATTTTGTAGAAGTATTATGAATGGATATCAATCTTAAAATTTTGTATTTCTAATTTCTATTAATTTTAGGACACCAATCAAATATGGGTATCTTATAGGAGGTCAACGTGTAAAGAGAAATGGAGAAAGTTTGCAAAAACTGTATCAAATTTCAGAGATAGATTTCCATTTTAACCAATTAAATTCCATTAAATTAGTACTAAATTTGTTTTAATTTAATTAGTACCGGTACTAAATTTGTTAAATATTAATTGGTGCCAATTTAATAGTACCAAAGCTTAATTAGTGCCTAGTTTTACATTAATGAGGTTTTAATGGAAAAGTTCCAAAATTGTTCAAAACCTAATTGGTACCAGTACCAGTTTGAATTTTTTCTAAGTTGGTACCAAAACATTTAAAAAAATGGAGTTCCTAAGAATTAAAAGAAGATGCTTTCATAAAATTAGCTATTCTAATTAATAAGCAAAGCAAACAATTAATGTACTATCATTAAAATTTTCGTAATGAAATAATTTCTTCATAGCATTTATGTAGATGTAGTGATCGTAAAAAATAAAATATTAAATATCTCAACCATGAAAAAAATAAATAACATTGAATCTAACAACAAAAATGAAACAAATCAAAAAGAAACCCTAATCCCCAACATTACCCTCATCAATCAAAACACATATAAAACTCATTAAGGGGTTTTGGGGTTTTGAATAGTTGTTGACCGATCAATATATCATAATTCAATATACTATGTAACAAAGTAGTGGAAATAATATTGTTTTTAAACATTTTAGTTTAATTAATATTTTGTTTATTTTATTAATAAATAATGGCATATATTTTCTCATTAAAATTACTATTTTATAAACTTTATTTTCAAAAAACCAGGATTTAATGTTTTCCTATGTTTTACTGTAAAAAATTAATTGCCCTCTTTGTATGAAAGAATATATTGGGACTGATAAGCATTAATCATTAAAATGGAATAAAATAAAAGTATTTATAGTTGCAATTTTGGGGGTAATTTAAGATCTGTTAAATAAAAGGAGTAAAAATAAAATAAAATATTTTTAAACTGCTTTTATCTTGAGTAAGAATCATTTTATGTAAGTAAGTATATTATGATAGTCTAGTTGAATAAATATAAACTATATCTAAAGAGGAATATATTAAGTAAATACCTCATAATACCATATATATCCCTTATCTGTTAAAATTTTATAATTTACTAAAGGGTTCTTAGGTTTTGATTGGTATAGCACAGCATCTTATTGAAGCAAATTATGATGTTTATATATTGACACCTGAAAATTCGGAATATCTCAATAAATACATTTATGATAATAATTTGGATACTAAATATAAAAACAATCAAATTAATAATTTATAAATTTTAAGTTTAAATAATCAATGAAATTGAAAAGATAGGAGCAAAATCAATTATTGATTATGGTATGACTTAGGAGATTTATGATGAGTTTTTAGAAAAAATTAATCATAATACAGTTAATAAATTGGTTGTTGTATAGGCTAATTTAATATTACGATAATTTTATTCCATCTTTAATTAAAAATGTATTATCAAGCTGGTAGAAATTCAATTTCATCAATCTATTTAAATATTCTTAAATTGAATATTATTTTTATGAAATGAATCAATCTATAACAACGATACCTTACTTTAGGAAATTTGGAATCAAAATTTTGAAATGTACATCACTCACATGAATTCTGATGCGCATATAATTGCAAATATTTTGAAAATTCCTATATATGTGAAAGTTATCGATATGCAGCCAGAAGCTAGCATCATTTTATTTATAATTTAATTTGAATTACCTATTCTATGATATTTAGTATGAAAGTAACTTTTATTTTTGGGGGGAGGCATATCTGAACCGAAGCTACAATATCTGAACCAAAGATATTTTAGGGTCATAGTACACGAAGAAAATATTCTTAATTAAGAGAGATTTCTCTATCGTGAGGTCTTGTAAACACAACTTAATTCCAGTTGTATCATAGAAGTACATAAATTTTTTATTTTTTCATATTTATTCTTCAGATAACTTACAAGATAATATAATTTGGTAAATGCTTATTTAAAAAAAAATATATGCTGTATACAAGTAATTATTATAATACATATTGTATACACATAATTTCTTTAAGTTAGATATCTTATTACTAAGAAATGAGCAAGTTTTTTAGTTTAAAATAGTATAAATTGAAAAATAAATATGGAAAAATAAAAATTTATGTCCTTTTTTGAAAAAAATAAAATTCAGTTGTGTTTACAAGACCTCACGATAGAGAAATCTCTCTTAATTAAGAATATTTTCTTCGTGTGCAATGACCCTAAAAATATCTTTGGTTCAGATATTGTAACTTTGATTCAGATATTCCCTCCCCCCTTTTTTTAAGCGTTAAATAATTTAATGATGCTAATTTAATCATTTGAATATTTATTAAATTTTGTAATTATAATTAAGGAATCTACAATATGTGATTATTTTAATTTCTTTTTTTAGCGAAATTATTGATTATAGTTATTTTAATTTCAAGTGTTAATACATTCATACAATGTAAATTAAAATAAATATATAAGAAAATATTCATGACCGCCTTAGCAGGACCTAATTTTCATAGTTCAATTTAAACTTTATTAGACCATAGATATTTGGGGTTGAAACTTTCACTGACTCTTTAACAATGGCAAGTAGCTTCAGAATTAGATTATTTAATATAAAATCTAAAAGCTCTCATATATTGCTATAATGTTCTAATGAAATATTTCAGCTTTGTTATAAACTAAAAAATATTTCTATATTTATTATTTAATCTTACAGTTTTTAGTGAAAAACTATTTAGTTTTAGTAAATTACATTAATTTAAACAAACTTCAATTTTTGAATATAATCATGAAAATATAATAAATTATACATTTATACTATTATTGATAAAATACGTAACAAATAGGTAAATTAGTATATTCTCAAAAATCAAAAAGTTTTTTAATTATTTCAACTGTAATGTTTTTAATAAATTCTAATTTAAGATATAATTAAAATTAATAAGTTTGATAAAATGAATCTCTTCTTGAGTGGATCAATAGGCAGCTGAATAAAGCGTCACTTCTATAGAAATATCCCCAGCAAATGTCAACAGAAGCATGATCAAATAATTCATTCTTTGTAAGTATTAGATCAATTCTTTATTAATCATCATTTCATTGTAAATCACAATATATAAATTGCATTAATTATAACATGAAAAAATAGGGGCTGTCTCAAGAATTGAAGTGCTGCAATATGACATTGAGCAGCGTTAAATCTCTGAATTTCATGAACACAATTGGGAGGAGCAAGACAGTTTGTTCATCAGACCCAAGCTCTATCTTTACATCATGAATAAGTACTGGAACTTCACCACTAAATATATATAAGAGGAAGAAGAGCAGACCTCGAGAAAGCCAAGCAGATGCTAAATTACTATGAGAATTTATATACAATTCTCGAATATGGCGCAGATCTCTCAGGTCTTATTACTACGCTTGAAACTAGAATCGCTCATAATAATCTATCAGTCCCAATGACCATTGGAAATTTTCTTACGAGCATACTATAACTTGTTTGATAAAACTCATCACACAGCAAAGAATGGGTTTGTATTATTGAGGAGGATGTCGGCAACAAAATTGCGTAATTGGCAACTGGCATTGATGAGGCAGTTAGAGAGAGTCTATTAGAAAAATCAGAGAATTTCCACAGATTTGTAAGTTAGCTAGCTATACATATATATTAGGATGGTAAGCAGAGGCTCTTCAAGTGAAAAGAAATAAAGATAAGATTAAAATAGGGTTATATTTATGCACAGATGGAGACCTACCTGCAATATAACAACGAGCTAGCGGGGTTCAATCGCCATGGGAGAGCTCTACAGAGCCGATTTCCCTGCCATTACGCCGTTGTTGGCAGGGTGGACACAGTCTAACAAGGCTGGCAAGAAGGGAGGCAGGCGGGGGAAGAAGTGGGATGCATTCCACACAGTGATGAATGGCGGACGTCAGGAGCACAGAGGAGTCGAGCAATCGCTAGTCTTTTTCCAAGTTTTCCTCATATAAAGGTTTTTAGGTTTTTTGGAGGCTCAAGGTTATGTGCCACGTCATTCACATCAACAACGTCATGACTCAAGGATGCAAATATTGGGTCATGTTTGACCCAGAATATCTCGTTATTAACTTAACCCTAACTATTCTATTCTATTCTATTCTATTCTATTCTATTCTATGCACAGATGTATGTAGTTCATATCTTAGCAGTTATTCAAAGTTAAATTAGAATATATTAAAAACATTACAGTTGAAATAATTAAAAAACTTTTTGATTTTTGAGAATATACTAATTTACCTATTTGTTACGTATTTTATCAATAATAAAAAAAATGTGATAGATTTTACATAAAATGACAAGATTATCATAAATATTTTACTAATTAAATTACATTAAAATTGATTAAATTTAATAGAAAGATAAAAAATAAGTGACAAAAATTAAAAACTAAAAATAGTACAAAATAACTGAGATGATCAATTTTAACTTACAACAAACTTATATTAATTTTATCAAATTTTCGTAATTTAATTATAACAGTTTATAAATTACGAGAAAGTGAGAGCATTTAAAAATATAAGACAATATATTTCTGATATCCTCATCTTATTAACCAGACTATAAAATTAATTTAACAAAAGAGTATTTAAGTAAAGTAACTCAAATATATTAATAAAGAATCTTTTATGTCGTGAGTTAGTATAGTGTGTCTTAATAAATATATTTAGAATTCTGATCCATATGAAAATAATTATATAAATTAGTAAATAATAGTAAATAAATAGGGTCATAAATCAAAATAGATATGAATGAGCTTTTATCTTTTTTTTTTTAAAAATATAAAAATTAAAAATCTAACATAGAATTAGGTTTTGAATACTCTCACTCAAATGTTCTTTTATTCTCTATTAAACTTCCCTTCTATGTATTATTGTAGGAGTAAATTCGAATTTGGGAATTATAATTAATTATATTAAAAATAAACCAAATTAGTGGTAGTTCAAGTTGACAATTTAAACGATCTTGGGCTTATTCGATAGATAATTCAAAATTAGTAGACTATACTATTGGCGGTACTATTCCATCGCATCCCCAGACAGAGATAACTCAACTTAAATATGAGGGTGTAATTTATTTTATTTAGAGGTATTCAATTAAAGTTGAGTTATCTCTCTCCAGGGATGCGATGGAATAGTACCCCAATAGTATAGTCTACTAATTTTGAATTCTCTATCGAATAAGCCCAAGATCGTTTAAATTGTCAACTTGAACTGCCACTAATTTGATTTATTTTTAATTTAATTAATTATAATTCCCAAATTCGAATGTATTCCTACAATATTGGTCCCGATAATGTATTTTAAAATGCATATTTTTTAATATTGATAAGTACAGCGAAGACTTTAACACAATGAGAAATGTAAACATGAGTATTGTAATTTTTACTTTATAAATTGCATACTAATAATTTTATACTTTTTTCAGTTAGTAATATTCACTTTGGAGTTGAAGGAATGATTATATTAATTATTTAATAAAAAATAATTTTTTAAGGAATGCTTGAGCCTATGAGTCTCCCATAAAATACCAAAATAATTTATCCAAAATATAGATTTACTCGTAAATCTCAATAATAAGTTATTAAACCTGAACTGCAAAATTTGATATAAATTTAAATAATTTTGTTTTGCAAGAATTTATAGACAAGCATGAGCTCATCAGTTTTGGAACTACTATGAATCCCACTAATGAGACTCTTCAAAAAATCATTTATTTTATGAGTTAAAGGAATGACTATAGATTTTTAATAGCTCTCAGATCGAAATATTTTAACCCTATTGTGTTTAAAAAACAATTTATAGAAATTTAATCCTGGATTTTGAATTGAATAATGATATATGAGCAAATAATTATATTAAATGTTTGAGAAGATAAGCTAACAATAGAATGTATATCATGAAGATTTCTTACCTTAAAGATTACTTTTGAAAAATGAAAAACTTAAAATATTTTACTCTCATGGAGGTGTACACTCTCTCATGGAGTCAATCGATAATAGAAAACCAATGATTATTGGACCAATATTTGTAAAACTAATTAAGATGTTTTTTTAATTAGATATCTCCCCCACAATTTCATATACTAATCCTCATCTCTCTACAATATTCCATTTTAACTAAAAATATCTGCTGATATTTTCTGAATAAAACTTATTATGGCATTATTATAATTTATATGTAACTTGCATCTTAGAGTATAAAATTATTCTTAATAATAAAAAATATGAGAAAATTACTGTATGTTTAAAAATATATTATTTGGCTTCTGGAATTAAAGGTGAGAGGAATATAATTTAAATAAAGAAATAAGTTAATTAATAGTATTTAAATTTTTCTAAGAGATAGCTAATAAAATATAGTATTTATTCATTATAATGTGGAAAATATTATTGATATAAAAAGGCATTAAAAAGAAAAAATATAAAATCTTTATTAAAAACATATATTAAAAGAAAGCTGTTATATAATTTCAAATCATTATTTTATAAAAATAATAGAAAATCATCATGATAATTTTTATTAAGACTTTTAGTTATATTTTAGTTAATTTGAAATATAGAATTAATGAAGAGATGATTTTGTTTCCAGAAAATAAGGGATTGGGGTGAGGTATCTATTTAAAAAATAATATAATAATACAATTGTTATTAATAAATATTTAACTAAATTAAAATTATTTTCTTTAAACTTAATATTTGCTGATGATTAATTTTTCTATTGTGAATTAGCTCATAAAAAATAACTTGGAGTTTGCCTAAATAGGGGGAGTTGAACATTTATATCAGTACATATTTTAAATAAAAATATAATATTTATAAGAGTTTATCAGTTTCCAAATAAAATGTTAAAACGTTTATATAGATTTTAAATAAAAATTTAATAATTATAAATCTTATGAATTAATAAATCAGATTTCATCAATTAAAAAAATATTATCTAAAATTTTATTTAAATATTATATATTATCTAAATTTTTTTTAATTTTAAAAGCTTTTCTTTGAAAATTTAATTTAATATATAACATAAAACATAACTAAGGTTTCCATAAAATATTTAATAAGTAATTTTAGTTAATTTTTATTATATATTACTCCCTATCTAAATTAACAAACATCTGAAAAGATGCGGGAAGCAGTTGATATTATTGAGAAGAACAATTACTTTTAAGATAATTTCTCAAAAATCTAGAAAGTCACTCAAAAAAAGAAATCAGTATTTATGTTATTATCAATATTAAAAATAGGAAGTAAATATATACATTACATATGTAAATATATATATATATATATATATATATAAATCAGAGCCATTTGACTTGAAATATTGGGTGGACTATGTATTTGAAGTGGTAAAGAGCATCTTTAACCTTCTTAGTTCAACAGATTATATTAATTATGATATTCAATAGAATCAATTATAAAAATTAAAATAATACTTATTATGGTTTATTGAAAGAATAAATTAATTATAAAAATGTGGTATTTATTAACGATTCTGAAAAATATTTCCAATAAATTACAATAGATTGATTAAATCACTTGAAGCTCTATTCTCTCTAATCATATATTCCAATGCTTTAAAGAATGGAGTTTGATTTATAATGAAATTTATAAAATATTAATGATATCATTTGTAGTTAGTTTATAATTATAAAATATGCCTAGTTATTTTTCAAACCCACTAATGCAAACAAATTAAACCAAAAGGATTATCAGAAGCTATAAATTATTATAAGCTGTGACTATTTTAGCTCTTATATGTGTTCAAATGACATTTATAAATAGTGGTCCTACTTCTACTGATTCTAAGACTGCATCTACTACAGCCATTTACATATGCGAATAAAATAATTACGCTTAAGAAAATGCACTTTTATTGTTTATTTTTAATAAATTAGAAGCCAGTAGCAAAGTTTAGGAGTCTAGTGGACCTAAGAAGGTATTGGTATACGGCTCATTTATGAGTGGGTAGTAGGACTTTATGATTGAAGTAGCAGCTGCAGTTGCTTCAAAGGGTGTTGATCAGAGATAAGTATACTATTGCTTAAATTAATAAATATTTTCTCAATAACAAATTTTGATTGTAAGGTTTTTAATTTTTGCAATCCCAATTTATAGAATTATATTTGACAATGTTTTATTTTTTTATACCAAATGCCTTAGTTTCTTCAGAAATATGTTGCATTATTAATGTATTATTTGGTTAAAGTTTTATGTTTTAATTCTTTGTAAAAACAATGAACTATTAGAAAAAGTTTGATAATCAGATATTTGTGATAATTAGTTAAATTATAATTAACTTTTCTTTTTTTTCCACAATTCAGTTTAGTTTATAATTGAATTTACTACGTCTTTTGAGTGAATTTTTTTATTAAAATAATTTGATAAAGTATTCAATTTTCATTTAATTTTTAATTAAGAAATAGATCCTACCAGAAGGTTCAAGCGATGTTAATTTGTGAAATCAAGAGGTATCACACCCCTTGAAATCCCAGGGTTCTCATAGGAGTATGTTGATAGACAAAAGGAACTGATTAAGATTGGTGAAGTATCAGACTCAACTGCATTCATGAAGGAAACCTTGGACTATATATTCAATAAACAGCCAGAATTTTATATTAAAATGTTCAAAAATTGTATTATTTAATATTTATTTATATGCGGATAAATAATAAAGCAATTTTTCTGATTTTGACATTTTCGATTTACTATATTTATTTCTTTAAAAAACTCAATTTATAAATATAAGATTAATCAAATTTCATTCTTTTTTTTAAACTAAAATCTTTAAACTAGTTATGAAAAATTTCTATTAATATAAAAATAATCGATTATTAATATTCTATTTTTATAAGAATTCGTGAAGGAGTTGAAGAGCATGAAGTTCGATATGCTTTTAATTGAAAGATATGAAGACCAGCAATTTTTAGCAAACTATTTAGAGAAACCTCTAGTTGTAATAATGATTGAGAGAGTAGTTGAACCAATTATTATTCAAGATATTGGCGGTAATCCTTCTCACTCATCACAACTAAGCACTTTAAGAAATCAGTTATTTGACATTCAAACATACGAGACTCTAGAGGATAAATAATTGTCATTTAAGATAAATTAAAATATAGAAATTGATGCATATTTGTAACTGCAAAAATTTTTCACCTAGATTAGATTTTACTTATAATTTAGTTTCAGGTTCCTGAACTTCGTATCTTTTTTCTTGCACAAAGCTTATCTAATGCCAACTTTAAGATACGACCTAGCTTAAGTTATACCTAATGACTTCGTAGAATTGGCTACCACTCACAGATTTCCAAATATGTCTTTGTTCACAGGTGTTGAAGGATTAAATCCACCAATTGCTGTGCCTCCTGCTTTAAAATATGTATACCCAAGATACAAGACATAATACTAACCTGAATTCACGGAATTATCACCTGAGCTAAAAGCATTCTTGAACGATAATAATTTTGCAAAAGGATTCGCTTTGGTTACATTCGGTAATTAAAGGTAACCAAGCTTGAGTCAACTTGAGATTATCACAGAATACATGATATCTAACCCAGACTAGTTTAGCAATTTAATTTAAGTTTATAAAACTCAAGTTCACTAATATTTTCCATATAAACTATGGATTCATTGTGAAACTTTCTAATCCACAACACTACTAAGAGAAAGTCCTAAATAAGCTAACAAACCCTTCCCACAAAAACATTTTTTTCACTGGCTTTGTACCTCAAATAACACTTCTAGAACACCCAAAGATCAAATTATTCTTCACACTTGGTGGCTTGAATAACTACTATGAGAGGCCAAGAAAGCTATGATCATTATGCCTTATTCACAAGATGAATAGGGAAATTTTATCTGTGATTTCGCCCATCTAGCTTACATCAGCAGCTGTGTCTATACACTCAGTGAATATGAAATATTTCATAAAATTACTCATAAGATATTGAATAATATAATCCAAGTAAAACTTTCAAATTTTTTATCATATGAGATAGAGTATGCTGTCAAAAGAGCTGAAAAGAGATATTACTATCAGAAGAAATTAACTCAATTTTCCAAAGTTTCAAAGAAGTTTGCTGAATCAAAGAAAGATCTCAACTACTGGATTGACTATTGACTTATATTTTATTAATATTTACTGTAACTTGTTTATTAAATAGAGATCCTGGCAAATAAAATTTATTGCATATAATTATTGCTTCAAAGTAGGCACTAACCACTTACAGATGCCATAATATCATGAAATGAGAATAGATCAGTATTACGATTTAGGCTCGCACTTCTTGTTCTTCAGTGCAATTACTATAGCCCTTTACCTCATTTATTACATTATTGATTAAATTTATTAAAAAATAAAAAATTTGACGCAAAACATTTAATTTTGTTGATAATTTTAAAACTTAAAAATTTCTTGGAATATCAAAATTTTGATATGGATTGTGAAATTTATCGCTAGAAAGATTTGCTGCAAGCCAAAGCAAAAAGAAGCCGATGGATATGTCAAAGTTCCCTAAGCATCATCCAAAGGTAAAAAGAATAAGATGGAGTGATTTACATTATAAAAACTTTTTAATAACTAATAATATTTCATTTCTAATTTTAATCTTTCCTAATTGAAATTCTACAATAATTATTGTTGAGAAACTATCTATTCTTAATTATAAAATAAATATTACTAGTTTTATAAGATTTAATAGGATAAACTACTTAACTTTAATTATATAAATTATTTTAATGAATTTTGGTTTAGTAAATCTCTCTATATATGGTTCTTTATAATAGTCAATCATTCATAAATAATCATATTTTTTTCCTGATTAATTCAACTTGAAATGATATTTCCATAAATTTTAATACTAATTAGATAATTTTCTTGAATTGCTTTACTTCATTGATGAAAAAATATCTTTAGATTGGTGATTTTGAGAGGCCTCAGATAATAAGTTTTATAATTATTGAGTTTGCTAATTTTACATCGTGTTTTGGGTAATAGTTAAATAATATTTTATGGTTTAATCAAATCAAGTTAAATATATATATGTAAGTATTTATAGTAGAATCATATCTGTTTCTTTAAGTATATGAATTCAGGAATTAACCTGTATTTTCATCATTCCTTGTTGAGGATACTTCGTGCTATTGTTTCATAAAATGTTTATAAAATTGAGAAATTTAATGCATTACTGAATAAGATAAAGTGGGCATTTTGCAATTAAAAGTAAGAAATTAAAAATTAAATTGTTGCTGTTTAAGTCCTTATAGTGACCCAGAGAGTGTATTATTTAAACTGTCCAATAGTTAGGCATCCCAAACCCCTTTAAAAGTGAATTTAATTTTTGATTGAAAAAATTTACACAAACTTTATTTGGATTTTAATAGGGTTTATGTAAAGGATTATAGTATAAATATGCAAGGTTTTAAGGCCGCTAATAACATTGAGTTTAAAGATTAAGAATTTTAGATGTAATATGAGAGTATTGAGGAAAACATTTCTATAAATATCATCCAACCGTTTGGACACACTGTAATTTCATTTATAGAAATACAAAATTAATTCTAAGCCTAAGTACCAAAGAAATTATAGTGTTTTTATGAAAATTATCACTTAAGGACTTCCTTCAAATTAGAAAGCCATTTGTAATATAAATTAAATTATTATAAAATGAGGAATTTAAGTTGAAAGATATAAGCAATTAAACTTTCAATATTTAATATAATTTACCTTAAGAGTTTAAGAGATTATTGAACTAATTATGATAAATTTATGAAGAAAAACAAAGCACTACTGAAAGCACAATTGAATTATATAAAAGATATCAAAAGGTTTCCCATTATGCTAATGCATTGATCGAATGAATATTTCACAAAAAAACTTTTCAACAAAATGCTCTAATTTCTTGATCATATAAACTTATATAATGAATGCTTTAATAGTCTACTTTTACAATTAAACTCATTAAAATTACTGAAGAGGTTTTGGGGTTTTAATTAACCCTTGTTACCTTCTAATGATAACTAAATTGTTCTTCGTCTTGTGGCTCTTATTGGAATACATTTACTGGCTCCACCAACCCCAGCTTAGATTTAGCCTATCTTATTATTCTCTTTAACACTTAGTTATTAAGCAATAATTTAATTTTTGATAAAATTGTAGAAATACATAGAATTTGGTAAAATAATATTTAAATTACAAGTATAACTTATAAATTAAATTAGTTAGCTTTAATTTTATCTAAACCGAGACAAGATGGTATTTATTTTTTGATAAAGAATTATAAAATAACCTGAATTAGTATTGAGTCTAATTTTCTATCAAATTCCTGGATGGAAATAAATCGATTTCAATTTTGGGGGATTTTGTTTATTTTAATTTAACGCCTTAATAATATTCAAGTTATCTGGCTCTAGGAATTCAATTAATTAGTACAGCCAATATTTTGGCCAAAGTGATTTTTAAATTCTATATAAAACAAAAAGTATCCATAAATGTATGGGTTTAGAGAAATTAAACTGGTTCTAATTTAATTATTCTCCAAAATTAAAATTTGCTCTTACAATATTGTTAATAAAATACAAGATATCTTGACTATATTTACAATTACTATACTAAAGAAAAGATTATGTGCAATTACCCAATCATTCTTACTCCTAGCCATTTTTTTTTGGTGGTTTCATATTAAGTTTTTTGGTAAAGTTATTTGTCAATTATGATACTTCATCCTCTTCAAGAGGCTCTTCTCTTTCTAATTCAATTATGAAACCTTCTTGCTTTCCATTATCTTCAAAGCACAGCATGTGATCAAGTTCCATTTTGGGTATACCAGTCCATTTCTTGAACTTTATTTCCAGGTGGATTTCAAAATAACCCCAGCCAATACGTGATATCAAGAATGGAGCTTATTGAACTTTTATTACGCTTGGTTTGAAAATTGGATGCAGGTGATATGTAACACTTTTTATGAATTTACCGACCTTATCTTTATTTGGATCATTTGCTAGAGCTACAAACATTATCCATCTGTGACTGTTACGTTGTTGCTTATCGCTATTGGAAACTTTCGGGTTCTTAATATCACTATGCAAATTTCCAAATGTAAATCTAATAGGGAATTTTGACCTCTCCATAGTCCAGCTTTAATCAATTACTCTTTCCTTTCTTCGAAGTCCTGAGGGAACATCTACTCAATTTATTTTTGTGTGTCTAAGTCTATTTTTGGCACAAATTATTCATCTAATTATCTTCTGCACATTCAAAACCCCAAAACCCTTTCAGTAGTTTGATTGAGTTTTTGATTGATAAAGTAGACTATTAGTGCATACTTTATTAGGGTTTCAATAGGGTTTATGCAGGGGTTTAATGTTTAAATATTAGTAATTTAAGTGAGTATAACAAGAGAGTTTATAAAATATTTCACACAAACATAAGCTAAGAGTCAAGTGGCAGTTCACTGAATTTTATCTTTCTAAATTGATGTTTGATTGTTTCTATTGTTTGTTAATTCTCTTAGCTTGGCTTAATAATAGTTGAGTATGCAAGTTCTCTGAGACCTCCATTTATTTAATTTTTATCGAGATATTGCATGATTCTTTGCTTAGAATCTCTCTCACCACTGCAGCTAAAGTAATCGTTGCATGGCGCGCTCTATTATTATTACTGCTAGAGCCCAGATATCCCATTAAGTGTCCCCATCTCTCCAATCCTCTCTCTCTGGAAAATATCCAGGAGTACCATATACATTTCCTTATGCAGAGGCTTGAACTCTTTGAGCTCTGTTGAAGTCTATAATATAAACTCTAAGAGGCTGAAATTCAACATGATATTCTCTGGCTTTAAGTCTCTATGAACATAACCTAGCTTGTGAAGCTCTTCAATCCCCTCAACTATCAGCTATACAATCTAGCCAATTTATCTCTGACATCTATTGTCAGATAAGAATTCTCTGTAAGTCATTTCAAGTAATGGAAGCCTGAAGGCTACATGATCTTTACCAAGTAAAATAGCATCAAGCTAGAAGATATGCCTGCACTCATTTAACTTTGCCTTTTAAAGAGCATAATACTCATTAGCAAATTCCATTTGGAACTGTCATCAGCAAGGAAGTAATTGAAAGGATATATCTTGTAAGCATATTAGTCGTCAGTAATGACTCTCTTCTCTATTTTATCTTCAAGAGTGAGGTAGCTTTCTAGGCAAGAATATAAGTCAATAATTTTAATATGGGAATCTTCATTGCCTCTATTTTAACCATGATTTTATTGATCTCAAAGACTG
>ARYC01013446.1:0-13530 GCA_000711775.1 Oxytricha trifallax
TACTAGGGTCAATTAAGGTACGGAGAGTTCAATTTGATTATCGAAAATAACATCTCCAAAAGATATATGAGATTTAAATCTTTTAAGTTTCTTAAAATCTATGATAAAATGTTTTTAAAATTTTAAAGTGAAAGTGTTAAATAAATCAATCAAGTATGAATTAATTTAATCAAATTAATAATTTTGATTTAATTTCAAACATCCACTGCTTGTAAGTATTATGTATTTTGTGTTAATTTAATTTGTAAAGTTCAAGAAATTTAATTAAATATGAATTTTACGCTTTTTAATGAGGAGCAGGTTCAGGGCATAATTATATTTTCAAAAATAATTAAAATAAAGTTTTCTTGTCACCTTGTACTAGGGTCAATTAAGGTACGGAGAGTTTAATTTTATTATCGAAATTCCATCTACAAAAGATACTTTTAGCTATAGATGTCAAAGTTTCTTAAATCTAATTAATTAATTATGAGAAATTGATAAGTTATATTTAATAACACACATCAACTCCTTGAAAGTGTTATGTAATTTCTGTGTTTAATAAAATATTTGTAAAATTAATGATATCAATTTATCGCTCTTTTAAGGAGGCTCAGGTCCAGGTCTAAAATAGATTTTAAAAAATAATAAAAATAAAATGTCCAGGTCACCCAGCTCTAAGGTCAATTAAGGTAAGGAGAGTTCAATTTGATTATCGAAAACTTCCATCTCAAAAAGATACCTGAGATATTAATCTTTTAAGTTTCTAAAATCTATGATAAAATGTTGTTAGAATATAAAGTGAAAGTGTTAAATAAAATAATCGAGTATGAATTAATTTAATGAAATTCATAATTATGATTTAAATACAAACATCAACTCCTTGAAAGTCTTATGTATTTTGTGTAAATTTTATTTGTAAAGTTCAAGTAATATAATTAAATATGAATTTTACTATTTTTAATGAGGAGCAGGTTCAGGCTAAAATAATATTTTCAAATATAATTAAAATAAAGTTTCCTGGTCACCTTGTACTAGGGTCAATTAAGGTAAGGAGAGTTCAATTTGATTATCGAAAACTTCCATCTACAAAAGATACTTGAGCTATAGATGTTTCAAAGTTTCTTAAATCTAATTAATTAATTATGAGAAATTGATAAGTTATATTTAATAACACACATCGACTCCTTGAAAGTGTTATGTTATTTCTGTGTTTAATAAAATATTTGTAAAATTAATGATATCAATTTATCGCTCTTTTAAGGAGGCTCAGGTCCAGGTCAAAAATAAATTTTAAAAAATAATAAAAATAAAATGTCCAGGTCACCCAGCTCTAAGGTCAATTAAGGTACGGAGAGTTCAATTTGATTATCGAAAACTTCCATCTCAAAAAGATACCTGAGATATTAATCTTTTAAGTTTCTAAAAATCTATGATAAAATGTTGTTAGAATATAAAGTGAAAGTTCCAAAATAAAATAATCGAATGTTAATTTATTAGAAATCCATAAAATTATATTAAGTATGTCTTATGAACTCTATAAAACTTGTTGTAAAATTATTCTTAAATTATTTGTAAAGTTCAAGTTTTAAATTTAAATATGAATTTTATTAATTTTTAGGAGGCTCTCAATCTTAGGTAAAAAATGTAATTTTAAAAATTTTAAAAATAAAATATCTCGGTCTGCCAGCTCTAAGGTAAATTAGGAGACGTAGAACTATTTCAATTTCAATTAAAAAATATACCTGTATCAAAGATACCAGAGACATGAAGGATCAAAGTTTCTTAAATCTAATTAATTAATTATGAGAAATTGATAAGTTATATTTAATAAACATCAACTCCTTGAAAGTGTTATGTAATTTCTGTGTTTAATAAAATATTTGTAAAATTAATGATATCAATTTATCGCTCTTTTAAGGAGGCTCAGGTCCAGGTCTAAAATAGATTTTAAAAAATAATAAAAATAAAATGTCCAGGTCACCCAGCTCTAAGGTCAATTAAGGTAAGGAGAGTTCAATTTGATTATCGAAAACTTCCATCTCAAAAAGATACCTGAGATATTAATCTTTTAAGTTTCTAAAAATCTATGATAAAATGTTGTTAGAATATAAAGTGAAAGTGTTAAATAAAATAATCGAGTATGAATTAATTTAATCAAATTAATAATTAAGATTTAAATACAAACATCAACTCCTTGAAAGTCTTATGTATTTTGTGTAAATTTTATTTGTAAAGTTCAAGTAATATAATTAAATATGAATTTTACGATTTTTAATGAGGAGCAGATTCAGGCCAAAATAATATTTTCAAAAATAATTAAAATAAAGTGTCCTGGTCACCTTGTACTAGGGTCAATTAAGGTAAGGAGAGAACAATTTGATTATCGAAAACATCCATCTAAAAAAGATACTTGAGCTATAGATGTTTCAAAGTTTCTTAAATCTAATTAATTAATTATGAGAAATTGATAAGTTATATTTAATAACACACATCGACTCCTTGAAAGTGTTATGTAATTTCTGTGTTTAATAAAATATTTGTAAAATTAATGATATCAATTTATCGCTCTTTTAAGGAGGCTCAGGTCCAGGTCAAAAATAAATTTTAAAAAATAATAAAAATAAAATGTCCAGGTCACCCAGCTCTAAGGTCAATTAAGGTAAGGAGAGTTCAATTTGATTATCGAAAAATTCCATCTCAAAAAGATACCTGAGATATTAATCTTTTAAGTTTCTAAAATCTATGATAAAATGTTGTTAGAATATAAAGTGAAAGTGTCAAATAAAATAATCGAGTATGAATTAATTTAATGAAATTCATAATTATGATTTAAATACAAACATCAACTCCTTGAAAGTCTTATGTATTTTGTGTAAATTTTATTTGTAAAGTTCAAGTAATATAATTAAATATGAATTTTACTATTTTTAATGAGGAGCAGGTTCAGGCTAAAATAATATTTTCAAATATAATTAAAATAAAGTTTCCTGGTCACCTTGTACTAGGGTCAATTAAGGTAAGGAGAGTTCAATTTGATTATCGAAAACTTCCATCTACAAAAGATAATGAGCTATAGATGTTCAAAGTTTCTTAAATCTAATTAATGAATTATGAGAAATTGATAGTTATATTATAAACACATCAACTCCTTGAAAGTGTTATGTAATTTCTGTGTTTAATAAAATATTTGTAAAATTAATGATATCAATTTATCGCTCTTTTAAGGAGGCTCAGGTCCAGGTCTAAAATAGATTTTAAAAAATAATAAAAATAAAATGTCCAGGTCACCCAGCTCTAAGGTCAATTAAGGTAAGGAGAGTTCAATTTGATTATCGAAAACTTCCATCTCAAAAAGATACCTGAGATATTAATCTTTTAAGTTTCTAAATCTATGATAAAATGTTGTAAAAATATAAAGTGAAAGTGTTAAATAAAATAATCGAGTATGAATTAATTTAATGAAATTCATAATTATGATTTAAATACAAACATCAACTCCTTGAAAGTCTTATGTATTTTGTGTAAATTTTATTTGTAAAGTTCAAGTAATATAATTAAATATGAATTTTACTATTTTTAATGAGGAGCAGGTTCAGGCTAAATATATTTTCAAAAATAATTAAAATAAAGTTTCATGTCACCTTGTACTAGGGTCAATTAAGGTAAGGAGAGTTCAATTCGATTATCGAAAAATTACATCTACAAAAGATATTGAGTATAGATGATTCAAAGTTTCTTAAATCTAATTAATTAATTATGAGAAATTGATAAGTTATATTTAATAACACACATCAACTCCTTGAAAGTGTTATGTAATTTCTGTGTTTAATAAAATATTTGTAAAATTAATGATATCAATTTATCGCTCTTTTAAGGAGGCTCAGGTCCAGGTCTAAAATAGATTTTAAAAAATAATAAAAATAAAATGTCCAGGTCACCCAGCTCTAAGGTCAATTAAGGTAAGGAGAGTTCAATTTGATTATCGAAAACTTCCATCTCAAAAAGATACCTGAGATATTAATCTTTTAAGTTTCTAAAAATCTATGATAAAATGTTGTTAGAATATAAAGTGAAAGTGTTAAATAAAATAATCGAGTATGAATTAATTTAATGAAATTCATAATTATGATTTAAATACAAACATCAACTCCTTGAAAGTCTTATGTATTTTGTGTAAATTTTATTTGTAAAGTTCAAGTAATATAATTAAATATGAATTTTACTATTTTTAATGAGGAGCAGGTTCAGGCTAAAATAATATTTTCAAATATAATTAAAATAAAGTTTCCTGGTCACCTTGTACTAGGGTCAATTAAGGTAAGGAGAGTTATTCGATTATCGAAAATTACATCTCCAAAAGATACTTGAGCTATAATGTTTAAAAGTTTTTCAATTAATTAATTATGAGAAATTGATAAGTTATATTTAATAACAACATCAACTCCTTGAAAGTGTTATGTAATTTCTGTGTTTAATAAAATATTTGTAAAATTAATGATATCAATTTATCGCTCTTTTAAGGAGGCTCAGGTCCAGGTCTAAAATAGATTTTAAAAAATAATAAAAATAAAATGTCCAGGTCACCCAGCTCTAAGGTCAATTAAGGTAAGGAGAGTTCAATTTGATTATCGAAAACTTCCATCTCAAAAAGATACCTGAGATATTAATCTTTTAAGTTTCTAAAAATCTATGATAAAATGTTGTTAGAATATAAAGTGAAAGTGTTAAATAAAATAATCGAGTATGAATTAATTTAATGAAATTCATAATTATGATTTAAATACAAACATCAACTCCTTGAAAGTCTTATGTATTTTGTGTAAATTTTATTTGTAAAGTTCAAGTAATATAATTAAATATGAATTTTACTATTTTTAATGAGGAGCAGGTTCAGGCTAAAATAATATTTTCAAATATAATTAAAATAAAGTTTCCTGGTCACCTTGTACTAGGGTCAATTAAGGTAAGGAGAGTTCAATTTGATTATCGAAAACTTCCATCTACAAAAAAGTGACTATAGAATTTTCAAAGTTTCTTAAATCTAATTAATTAATTATGAGAAATTGATAAGTTATATTTAATAACACACATCAACTCCTTGAAAGTGTTATGTAATTTCTGTGTTTAATAAAATATTTGTAAAATTAATGATATCAATTTATCGCTCTTTTAAGGAGGCTCAGGTCCAGGTCAAAAATAAATTTTAAAAAATAATAAAAATAAAATGTCCAGGTCACCCAGCTCTAAGGTCAATTAAGGTAAGGAGAGTTCAATTTGATTATCGAAAAATTCCATCTAAAAAAGATACCTGAGATATTAATCTTTAAGTTCTAAATCTATGATAAAATGTTGTTAGAATATAAAGTGAAAGTGTTAAATAAAATAATCGAGTATGAATTAATTTAATGAAATTCATAATTATGATTTAAATACAAACATCAACTCCTTGAAAGTCTTATGTATTTTGTGTAAATTTTATTTGTAAAGTTCAAGTAATATAATTAAATATGAATTTTACTATTTTTAATGAGGAGCAGGTTCAGGCTAAAATAATATTTTCAAATATAATTAAAATAAAGTTTCCTGGTCACCTTGTACTAGGGTCAATTAAGGTAAGGAGAGTTCAATTTGATTATCGAAAACTTCCATCTACAAAAGATACTGAGCTATAGATGTTCAAAGTTTTTAAAAATAAATTAATTGAGAATTGTAAGTTTATTTAATACACCATCGATCCTTGAAAGTGTTATGTAATTTCTGTGTTTAATAAAATATTTGTAAAATTAATGATATCAATTTATCGCTCTTTTAAGGAGGCTCAGGTCCAGGTCTAAAATAGATTTTAAAAAATAATAAAAATAAAATGTCCAGGTCACCCAGCTCTAAGGTCAATTAAGGTAAGGAGAGTTCAATTTGATTATCGAAAACTTCCATCTCAAAAAGATACCTGAGATATTAATCTTTTAAGTTTCTAAAAATCTATGATAAATCTTTGTAAAATTTTAAAGTGAAAGTGTTAAATAAAATAATCGAGTATGAATTAATTTAATGAAATTCATAATTTAGATTTAATTACAAACATCAACTCTTGAAAGTTTTATGTATTTTGTGTTAATTTTATTTGTAAAGTTCAAGTACTTTAATTAAATATGAATTTTACGCTTTTTAATGAGGAGCAGGTTCAGTGTAAAATTATATTTTCAAAAATAATTAAAATAAAGTGTTCATGTCACCTTGTTCTAGGGTCAATTAAGGTACGGAGAGTTCAATTCGATTATTGAAAAATTACATCTCCAAAAGATATTGAGTATAGATGTTTCAAAGTTTCTTAAATCTAATTAATTAATTATGAGAAATTGATAAGTTATATTTAATAACAACATCAACTCCTTGAAAGTGTTATGTAATTTCTGTGTTTAATAAAATATTTGTAAAATTAATGATATCAATTTATCGCTCTTTTAAGGAGGCTCAGGTCCAGGTCTAAAATAGATTTTAAAAAATAATAAAAATAAAATGTCCAGGTCACCCAGCTCTAAGGTCAATTAAGGTAAGGAGAGTTCAATTTGATTATCGAAAACTTCCATCTCAAAAAGATACCTGAGATATTAATCTTTTAAGTTTCTAAAATCTATGATAAAATGTTGTTAGAATATAAAGTGAAAGTGTTAAATAAAATAATCGAGTATGAATTAATTTAATGAAATTCATAATTATGATTTAAATACAAACATCAACTCCTTGAAAGTCTTATGTATTTTGTGTAAATTTTATTTGTAAAGTTCAAGTAATATAATTAAATATGAATTTTACTATTTTTAATGAGGAGCAGGTTCAGGCTAAAATAATATTTTCAAATATAATTAAAATAAAGTTTCCTGGTCACCTTGTACTAGGGTCAATTAAGGTAAGGAGAGTTCAATTTGATTATCGAAAACTTCCATCTACAAAAGATACATGAGCTATAGATGTTCAAAGTTTCTTAAATCTAATTAATTAATTATGAGAAATTGATAAGTTATATTTAATAACACACATCAACTCCTTGAAAGTGTTATGTAATTTCTGTGTTTAATAAAATATTTGTAAAATTAATGATATCAATTTATCGCTCTTTTAAGGAGGCTCAGGTCCAGGTCAAAAATAAATTTTAAAAAATAATAAAAATAAAATGTCCAGGTCACCCAGCTCTAAGGTCAATTAAGGTAAGGAGAGTTCAATTTGATTATCGAAAACTTCCATCTCAAAAAGATACCTGAGATATTAATCTTTTAAGTTTCTAAAATCTATGATAAAATGTTGTTAGAATATAAAGTGAAAGTGTTAAATAAAATAATCGAGTATGAATTAATTTAATGAAATTCATAATTATGATTTAAATACAAACATCAACTCCTTGAAAGTCTTATGTATTTTGTGTAAATTTTATTTGTAAAGTTCAAGTAATATAATTAAATATGAATTTTACTATTTTTAATGAGGAGCAGGTTCAGGCTAAAATAATATTTTCAAATATAATTAAAATAAAGTTTCCTGGTCACCTTGTACTAGGGTCAATTAAGGTAAGGAGAGTTCAATTTGATTATCGAAAAATTACATCTACAAAAGATACGTGAGCTTAGATGTTTCAAAGTTTCTTAAATCTAATTAATTAATTATGAGAAATTGATAAGTTATATTTAATAACACACATCAACTCCTTGAAAGTGTTATGTAATTTCTGTGTTTAATAAAATATTTGTAAAATTAATGATATCAATTTATCGCTCTTTTAAGGAGGCTCAGGTCCAGGTCAAAAATAAATTTTAAAAAATAATAAAAATAAAATGTCCAGGTCACCCAGCTCTAAGGTCAATTAAGGTAAGGAGAGTTCAATTTGATTATCGAAAACTTCCATCTCAAAAAGATACCTGAGATATTAATCTTTTAGTTTCTAAAAATCTATGATAAAATGTTGTAAAAATATAAAGTGAAAGTGTTAAATAAAATAATCGAGTATGAATTAATTTAATGAAATTCATAATTATGATTTAAATACAAACATCAACTCCTTGAAAGTCTTATGTATTTTGTGTAAATTTTATTTGTAAAGTTCAAGTAATATAATTAAATATGAATTTTACTATTTTTAATGAGGAGCAGGTTCAGGCTAAATAATATTTTCAAAAATAATTAAAATAAAGTTTCATGTCACCTTGTACTAGGGTCAATTAAGGTAAGGAGAGTTCAATTCGATTATCGAAAAATTACATCTACAAAAGATACCTGAGCTATAGATGTTTCAAAGTTTCTTAAATCTAATTAATTAATTATGAGAAATTGATAAGTTATATTTAATAACACACATCGACTCCTTGAAAGTGTTATGTAATTTCTGTGTTTAATAAAATATTTGTAAAATTAATGATATCAATTTATCGCTCTTTTAAGGAGGCTCAGGTCCAGGTCAAAAATAAATTTTAAAAAATAATAAAAATAAAATGTCCAGGTCACCCAGCTCTAAGGTCAATTAAGGTAAGGAGAGTTCAATTTGATTATCGAAAAATTCCATCTCAAAAAGATACCTGAGATATTAATCTTTTAAGTTTCTAAAATCTATGATAAAATGTTGTTAGAATATAAAGTGAAAGTGTCAAATAAAATAATCGAGTATGAATTAATTTAATGAAATTCATAATTAAGATTTAAATACAAACATCAACTCCTTAAAAGTCTTATGTATTTTGTGTAAATTTTATTTGTAAAGTTCAAGTAATATAATTAAATATGAATTTTACGATTTTTAATGAGGAGCAGGTTCAGGCCAAAATAATATTTTCAAAAATAATTAAATAAAGTGTCCTGGTCACCTTGTACTAGGGTCAATTAAGGTAAGGAGAGTTCAATTCGATTATCGAAAAATTACATCTACAAAAGATACCTGAGCTATAGATGTTTCAAAGTTTCTTAAATCTAATTAATTAATTATGAGAAATTGATAAGTTATATTTAATAACACACATCAACTCCTTGAAAGTGTTATGTAATTTCTGTGTTTAATAAAATATTTGTAAAATTAATGATATCAATTTATCGCTCTTTTAAGGAGGCTCAGGTCCAGGTCTAAAATAGATTTTAAAAAATAATAAAAATAAAATGTCCAGGTCACCCAGCTCTAAGGTCAATTAAGGTAAGGAGAGTTCAATTTGATTATCGAAAACTTCCATCTCAAAAAGATACCTGAGATATTAATCTTTTAAGTTTCTAAAATCTATGATAAAATGTTGTTAGAATATAAAGTGAAAGTGTTAAATAAAATAATCGAGTATGAATTAATTTAATGAAATTCATAATTATGATTTAAATACAAACATCAACTCCTTGAAAGTCTTATGTATTTTGTGTAAATTTTATTTGTAAAGTTCAAGTAATATAATTAAATATGAATTTTACTATTTTTAATGAGGAGCAGGTTCAGGCTAAAATAATATTTTCAAATATAATTAAAATAAAGTTTCCTGGTCACCTTGTACTAGGGTCAATTAAGGTAAGGAGAGTTCAATTTGATTATCGAAAACTTCCATCTACAAAAGATACCTGAGCTATATATGTTTCAAAGTTTCTTAAATCTAATTAATTAATTATGAGAAATTGATAAGTTATATTTAATAACACACATCGACTCCTTGAAAGTGTTATGTATTTTGTGTTTATCAAGGATATCGGTGGAAGATTAGATGATATCAGATGTTTCGCTCGTTTTAAGGGAGGCTGAGGGTTCCGGAGTCAGAAGTAATTTGTAAGAAAATAATAAATAAATGTCAGGTGGACGGCAGGTCTGGGAGGAGGTCATTAGGGTAGGAGAGTGTGAGTGGTGTGGGTGTAGTGAGGAAAGCGTTCATCGCAAGATAACCTGAGGATATTAGGGTTTGAAGGTGTTCTAAAAATCTATGATAAAATCTTTGTAAAATTTTAAAGTGAAAGTGTTAAATAAAATAATCGAGTATGAATTAATTTAATGAAATTCATAATTATGATTTAAATACAAACATCAACTCCTTGAAAGTCTTATGTATTTTGTGTAAATTTTATTTGTAAAGTTCAAGTAATATAATTAAATATGAATTTTACTATTTTTAATGAGGAGCAGGTTCAGGCTAAAATAATATTTTCAAATATAATTAAAATAAAGTTTCCTGGTCACCTTGTACTAGGGTCAATTAAGGTAAGGAGAGTTCAATTTGATTATCGAAAACTTCCATCTACAAAAGATACTAGCTATAGATGTTTCAAAGTTTCTTAAATCTAATTAATTAATTATGAGAAATTGATAAGTTATATTTAATAACACACATCGACTCCTTGAAAGTGTTATGTAATTTCTGTGTTTAATAAAATATTTGTAAAATTAATGATATCAATTTATCGCTCTTTTAAGGAGGCTCAGGTCCAGGTCTAAAATAGATTTTAAAAAATAATAAAAATAAAATGTCCAGGTCACCCAGCTCTAAGGTCAATTAAGGTAAGGAGAGTTCAATTTGATTATCGAAAACTTCCATCTCAAAAAGATACCTGAGATATTAATCTTTTAAGTTTCTAAAAATCTATGATTAAAATCTTTGTAAAATTTTAAAGTGAAAGTGTTAAATAAAATAATCGAGTATGAATTAATTTAATGAAATTCATAATTTTGATTTAATTACAAACATCAACTCCTTGAAAGTTTTATGTATTTTGTGTTAATTTTATTTGTAAAGTTCAAGTAATTTAATTAAATATGAATTTTACTATTTTTAATGAGGGGCAGGTTCAGGCTAAATTATATTTTCAAAAATAATTAAAATAAAGTGTTCATGTCACCTTGTTCTAGGGTCAATTAAGGTACGGAGAGTTCAATTCGATTATTGAAAAATTACATCTCCAAAAGATACTTGAGCTATAGATGTTTCAAAGTTTCTTAAATCTAATTAATTAATTATGAGAAATTGATAAGTTATATTTAATAACACACATCGACTCCTTGAAAGTGTTATGTTATTTCTGTGTTTAATAAAATATTTGTAAAATTAATGATATCAATTTATCGCTCTTTTAAGGAGGCTCAGGTCCAGGTCAAAAATAAATTTTAAAAAATAATAAAAATAAAATGTCCAGGTCACCCAGCTCTAAGGTCAATTAAGGTACGGAGAGTTCAATTTGATTATCGAAAATAACATCTCCAAAAGATATATGAGATTTAAATCTTTTAAGTTTCTTAAAATCTATGATAAAATGTTTTTAAAATTTTAAAGTGAAAGTGTTAAATAAATCAATCAAGTATGAATTAATTTAATCAAATTAATAATTTTGATTTAATTTCAAACATCCACTGCTTGTAAGTATTATGTATTTTGTGTTAATTTAATTTGTAAAGTTCAAGAAATTTAATTAAATATGAATTTTACGCTTTTTAATGAGGAGCAGGTTCAGGGCATAATTATATTTTCAAAAATAATTAAAATAAAGTTTTCTTGTCACCTTGTACTAGGGTCAATTAAGGTACGGAGAGTTTAATTTTATTATCGAAAATAACATCTCCAAAAGAAACTTGAGCTATAGATTTTCAAAGTTTCTTAAATCTAATTAATGAATTATGAGAAATTGATAAGTTATTTTTAAAATGCTATGTACCCTTCTTGAAAGTCATATGAATCTTATATTAATAATATTTAGAAAATTCAAGTTACTAATTTATAGATGAATTTTTCCACTTTTAAGGAGGCACTGCACTGATCCAGGGCAAAAATATTTTTTCAAAAATAATAAAAATAAAATGTCCTTGTCACCCAGCACTAGGGTCAATTAATGTACGGAGAGTTCAATTTGATTATCAAAAATTCCATCTCCAAAAGATACCTGAGATATTAATCTTTTAAGTTTCTAAAAATCTATGATAAAATGTTGTTAGAATATAAAGTGAAAGTGTTAAATAAAATAATCGAGTATGAATTAATTTAATGAAATTCATAATTATGATTTAAATACAAACATCAACTCCTTGAAAGTCTTATGTATTTTGTGTAAATTTTATTTGTAAAGTTCAAGTAATATAATTAAATATGAATTTTACTATTTTTAATGAGGAGCAGGTTCAGGCTAAAATAATATTTTCAAATATAATTAAAATAAAGTTTCCTGGTCACCTTGTACTAGGGTCAATTAAGGTAAGGAGAGTTCAATTTGATTATCGAAAACTTCCATCTACAAAAGATATTATTGAGCTATAGATGTTTCAAAGTTTCTTAAATCTAATTAATTAATTATGAGAAATTGATAAGTTATATTTAATAACACACATCGACTCCTTGAAAGTGTTATGTTATTTCTGTGTTTAATAAAATATTTGTAAAATTAATGATATCAATTTATCGCTCTTTTAAGGAGGCTCAGGTCCAGGTCAAAAATAAATTTTAAAAAATAATAAAAATAAAATGTCCAGGTCACCCAGCTCTAAGGTCAATTAAGGTACGGAGAGTTCAATTTGATTATCGAAAACTTCCATCTCAAAAAGATACCTGAGATATTAATCTTTTAAGTTTCTAAAATCTATGATAAAATGTTGTTAGAATATAAAGTGAAAGTGTTAAATAAAATAATCGAGTATGAATTAATTTAATGAAATTCATAATTATGATTTAAATACAAACATCAACTCCTTGAAAGTCTTATGTATTTTGTGTAAATTTTATTTGTAAAGTTCAAGTAATATAATTAAATATGAATTTTACTATTTTTAATGAGGAGCAGGTTCAGGCTAAAATAATATTTTCAAATATAATTAAAATAAAGTTTCCTGGTCACCTTGTACTAGGGTCAATTAAGGTAAGGAGAGTTCAATTTGATTATCGAAAATTACATCTAAGATACTTAACTATAGAATGTTTCAAAGTTTCTTAAATCTAATTAATTAATTATGAGAAATTGATAAGTTATATTTAATAACACACATCAACTCCTTGAAAGTGTTATGTAATTTCTGTGTTTAATAAAATATTTGTAAAATTAATGATATCAATTTATCGCTCTTTTAAGGAGGCTCAGGTCCAGGTCTAAAATAGATTTTAAAAAATAATAAAAATAAAATGTCCAGGTCACCCAGCTCTAAGGTCAATTAAGGTAAGGAGAGTTCAATTTGATTATCGAAAACTTCCATCTCAAAAAGATACCTGAGATATTAATCTTTTAAGTTTCTAAAAATCTATGATAAAATGTTGTTAGAATATAAAGTGAAAGTGTTAAATAAAATAATCGAGTATGAATTAATTTAATGAAATTCATAATTATGATTTAAATACAAACATCAACTCCTTGAAAGTCTTATGTATTTTGTGTAAATTTTATTTGTAAAGTTCAAGTAATATAATTAAATATGAATTTTACTATTTTTAATGAGGAGCAGGTTCAGGCTAAAATAATATTTTCAAATATAATTAAAATAAAGTTTCCTGGTCACCTTGTACTAGGGTCAATTAAGGTAAGGAGAGTTCAATTTGATTATCGAAAACTTCCATCTACAAAAGATACCTGAGC
>ARYC01013453.1:0-10616 GCA_000711775.1 Oxytricha trifallax
AGGTGAGCGATTATTCTTACTAAGACTGCGAATGCATTTCAGAGTGATTGCATGAATTTTATGATTTCTTGGTTGTTTTCATATTTAATATATTAGAATTTAATATAATAACTATTAGTATTTGTGTAATCTCTTATTGAGATATAAATATAATAATCAATATTAATAATGACCAAAATATGGCAAGAGTAGCTTTAGTAATGATAGAATCCATTGGAGGCATAGTAAAGGCAGTTGCCCACTGAATAGCATTAGTAATTAAAGCTTAATGTACAAAGGAGACAACTAAGAACTTATCCGTTTGTGATAGAAGTCATGAACTTTAGGTATAGGTCTGCTTAAGCTTAAGAGCTTGGTTGATCAACTCAGTACCTATTCACAACTAGGAGTAGTGTGGTTTGAACATCTAGTATTAATGAAGCGTAGCCTTATCAGTAAAATTTAAAGTTCATAATACCCAAATCAGTTCTTTATAATTATTATTAAGTAATAATCATATAATTCTATAATGAATCTTAAGAATGAAGTCAAGCAAACTTACGAAGCAGCACTGCGTCAACTTCAAACACTCTGCTCATGCACCTAGTGGATACATCGTGGAGATTTACAAGGCAAGATTTTGAACATAAGTAATGGTTCTCAAGTATAGGTGATCGATGAACCCTTCAAGCGAACTTTCAAGTTCCAGGTGGATCCTCAAAGTGGATTTTCAAACTTTGTACTTCTGGAGGTTGCAAAGAGTGAACCAGTTGAGATGGTAACCTATAAGTGGTGTGGCTATCATAACATATGGATATACCCATTCAAGAAAGAGGACCCATACATGCACTAATAGTATATACTTCTCGATCCTGAAGATTCTTTTGATGGTTGGTTCTTCAGCTTTGATAAAGACAGTCTCATACAGGTGGAGTAAGAAATACTATAATACTATTCAAAACATCGCTTACGCGCAATTTATAGCTAAATCAAGAGAGAATACAAAAAGACTGTGGATAAGTATGATGAAGAAATGAGGAAGCAGTTGACATCGCATGTAATGCCAGAGCCCTAAGAGTTTGTTGGAGCAGTCAGTTTTACTGTGTGAATAAATAATTTAAGCAAAGTTTGATTTTAATACGAAATCTAAAGTACTGCGATGGTGATTTAATAACACCATCTATAATTCCTACACTATAATAAGCAACTATAAACACTGATTATGATAGTACCTAATAGAATTCTAATTTTAACTTTAGTTAATTTATGTTGGCTTAATTATCTTAAGTATCAATTAATACTAAAAAAGTAATATATAATATTCGTTCTTTGATTCATATTTTTAAAACTAAAAGATTTCAGAAAACCTCTCTAATTATTGAAATAATCGCGCTAATTTAAATCTCATAATCAGCGAAGTAAAATGCCCTACACTCAGCATCTGAGTTATAATTTACTAATAATGCTGCCACAAAAGTAGATAAGCAGAAAATCTTATGAACAATAATAGCCAAAATACTTAAAGCAAAGAAAATCAGAATAATAAACAAACTAAAATCTAAAAACCTTATGCCCTAATCCCTACATGTAGCAGTACCAGCGATTATTTAAGGAGCTCCCCAATAATTATGTTTGCATTTTGATTAATTCCTATAAGAAGATTAAAAAGGAAGATTAATTTATAAAATTGAATTACTAAACTTACTCAAATTTCTGACTTCACCTGATTTTGATTTCTTGCCTCCCTGACATTTGATTCCTATAGTAAAGATTAAGACAAAATGGTTTTTTTGTGAAAGATTCTCCTCAGTAGTCCTCGGTACTCAATGTCTAAATGTATTACGAATAACTTCATTTATAAATTGAGGAGGACTACCGCCTCCAATGGTGTCTTCCGATACCCACCAAGGGAAGGATCAGCGGCTATAAGATAATAAGGGTTCCGATTCCGCTTAAAATCCGCCTAACGATTGGTAAAAAAGAGTTCCAATTCTCTAAAATAACCGGAGAACAATTCATAAATTTAATTATAAACTGCCTCGCTTAAGTAGGGTTTGCCACAAATTTAAATATTCGGTTCTAACTTTAGGGAAGTTTTGATAATTACTTTGATTATTTTTGATTTTCCTGAAATTCGCATTTTGTACAAGAATGCAAGTTGACTTCTTAATTTTTCAATAGTTTCTCTGTTTTAGAAGTTAGGTAGCAGTAGGTTTTTATTAAAGTACAAGTGCTTTAAAAACCAGAGGTGTGATTATGATTTAAAATCAAGTCACTTAATCATAAAATTCTCAAGTTGTAGGAGTACTCCTGAATTATTACTATCTAAGACTTTAAATCTTGAATGCAGGGTTGACCAACTATAAGCTTTAGTTTGACCCTAAGGCTCTCAGAGTTTGTAGAGCATTTTTTATAAATCGATTATAATCGAACGCTTAAACCCTAACAGTTCAGTATTAAGACTTGCAAAAGTCAAAACCACTCTAAAATTAGAGAGATTTTTAAAGAAATTTTCTAAAAAAAATACTTTACTCTTAAATGGAGGGTATCCAACCATAGGCTGCGGCTGGACCCTAATGCTCCCGAGTAGAAGGAGCATGTAAAATGATGGGAGTATAAAATATAGCGAGGAGTCTAAAGTTAGGGCACAGAAAGTCAGGAGGCAAAAGTCTAATTTTAGCCCCAATTTGCGAATTTATAATGTGATAATGAATTATGAAATTCGCTGGCTTAAATAGGGCATTTTTGGAACCATACAACCTGGAGTCATACAGCCGGAGCAATGCAACCTGGAGCCATACAACTTTAGGTTGATTCTTGCATAGTAGTTTGAATAAGCAGCTTTAGTACTTCTAATTGAACCCTATACATACTTAGCGAATTTCTCATACACCAATACATGAATTTTGGAGATATCTTCCTGGAACCATACAACCTAAGGGGTGAACCAGACAACCTTGAGGTATCTTCAGAATATCTTCATCTGGAACCATACAACCTTAGAGTGGAGTCATACAACTTAGCATCTTAAATTCATCTTTATCACCCACAATCGAGCTCTAATACTTAAATTCGCTGTTACTATGCTATATTAAATGATTTGTAGTGGTATGGAGGCATAGGGATGAGAGGGGTATCAAAATAAAATTTTGATTTCAGAGTGATTTTTCAATTCATAACCATAGCATCACTAAGAATTTAGGCCTATTCTCAAACTTAAGAGCAACAAACTTGACTTACCCAACTCTTGCCTAACCATGCCAAAACCATCCAAATAATCACTAAACATCTCAGAGGCATCGAAAGCATTATTAGAGCTTAAGTCAGAGGCCTTAGGCAAAAATCGATGTTTGAAGTCAGAGACCATACTTTGGGGTTTAAAGCTGTTGTAAACTGTCATATAAATATAAGAAATTCTCATACTCTGCTATAATCTACTATCACCAATAAACTAGATACTGCCTAATATATCGATTTCTATGTAAACAGTGTCTGTTATATACGATTTAAACTTAGTAAGCCTGATCAATCAAAATGTAAGCAGAGTATTGAGAGGTTTAATAAAAAATTAAAAAAACTTGAAATTTGAGATATCTTCAGGATATCTTCCTGGAACCATACAACATAAGGGGTGGAGCCATACAAACTTAAAACCCAAAATTTGATAAAACCCCATAATAATGCAAATTTATGTCTGGTATAAGTATATATGAATATTGCAATCGATTGCTGCATTATCTTGTCTAGAATCAAGATTGAATTATATTATAGAGTATATGCAATAAATTAGGTTGTGAAAGTATTAGGGAAGGGATTATTAATAGTTTGCGAATTAGTCATTGACAGTTATTTAAGAACTCGATTTCATTCTCAAGGTACATGATATGTTTCGGGTAATCATCTTCGATCATGCCTAGTAGTTCATTAGCAACACACTTTATGTCGATTTTGCCAGACCAGAGTCTCTGCACTTAGCCATAGCCTCTGAAGTGATTTCCTTACTATGGCGCTGCCTTCTCCTCATCCGAAAGAAAATCGTCATTCGCTACCTTTTTAATCAAATTTTGCTAACCTGGCTTTAGGACTAAGTAGAGTATGAAAGCAACTGGTCTGTTCAAGTATTCATTAGACTGACGAATAGATTTGTCATCTCTTGCTGCTTTCTGTATTTCATTAGAAACTATGCTGAAACCACTCCAAGGTTTGAAGAGTCTATCTTATTTGAAAGCGAAATCTAGCCCAGCTATTAGTACTCTTAAGTTTGTAGAAGTCGTGCCAACTAGATAACGCACGATACTTTGATGAGGAGCAAATATTCCACGCTTAGTCAGTTCAAGATTCGCAATGCATACTCCTAAAGCTATCCTTAGTCTATAAACTTGCTTGAGTTTTGGTACACGCATTAGGAATTTACCAAGTGGGTAGCAACTCTGATTGATCTTAAACTTCTAGATGAATAAGTTCTCATCATTATCAAAAAAGAGATTCTAGCATGGTAGAATGAATTTGGAATCTCTATGCTCTTTTAACAGATTGAACTCATGATTTGCTCTATACTTAGCGTTTGATTTAATAGTCTCAAAGATCTAAAGCTTGAAGTTGCTTGTTGATGTATTGATGATTTTAACCCCAAGTAGTTGTTCTATACCTTCCCTATTATTCACGTTAGTGCTACTACTACCTATCCATAAAACTGAGCCAATGATAATGGTTCATGATGCAATTTGATGGATTAATTTTAAAGTAGGTTATCTATTGTTATGATAAGCATGTTTTAGTATACTTACTCTGGATTGGATATGAAGGGTAAATTTATTGCTGATAATTGGAATCATGATAGAAATTCAGGAATGTTGCATGCAAGGTAGAGAGCAGTGTATTTTTGCCACTTCTCATAAAGCTATCAGAGAGGTTCATAGTCAAGTTTACCTAGAATATATAAATTGAAGGAGTAGCTTTGCTTTATCATAATCAATAGGAATGTTGTTAACACCTCTGATGACTCTCACGAATCCATTCGCATTCTAGTGAAGAACCCAAGGAGTTTTGATAATTTTGTATTAGTTCCATTGTAAACCATAACTACTACTGAAGCATCGTAAACTATGCTCTAATCATCTATATAATTTCTATGATTTGATCTTTAAGTGTTGCATTAATCAGAGGAGTTGAAATTTATGAAATCTTTGCAAATAATTTCAATTCTTGCAGAAGTTGATTGGAGCGCATTCAACACCATTGAAATTGAATCTTGTATGTTAGATAGAGCAAGTATCATCAGTAACCTCAGATTAATGCATGATTGATAGACAGCGATAGCAATGCAAGACAAACTCCTCAGATATGTAAACTACTCTTCGTCACCGCCATTTAAACTGATATCTGTTAATTTTTAATATATAATATACTAATTAATCTCAAAAAGTGATTTATTGATTTCGATTAATTTTAAAATAATAACTTAACAGGCAGAGGTTTATAATGGTAAAATAATCTAAAAATTAACACTTTTGGCATCGATAAGCATGCCTCCCTATAATTGAATGTATAATCTGAGAATCCTTATGATTATGCCGAATTTCATTATAAAAATGATTTTCAACTAATTTTGATGGATGAATATGATTCTACTATATATTTTTATTGAAAGCAACAACCAACATACAACACTGGATCTTGCAGCCTGCTTTCAATAAAAACATATAGTAGAATCATATTCATCCATCAAAAATAGTTGAAAATCATTTTTATAACGAAACTCAGCATAATCATAAGGATTCTCAGATTGTACATCCAATAACAGGGAGGCATGCTTATCGATGCCAAAAGTGTTAATTTTAAGATTATTCTACATTATAAACCTCTGCCTGTTAAGTTATTAATTAAAAATCAATCGAAATCATATAAATCACACTTTGAGATTAATTAGTATATTATATATTAAAAAATAACAGAAATCAATTTAAATGGCAGTGACGAAGAGTAGTTCACATATCTGAGGAGTTTGTCTTGCAATGCTATCGCTGCCTATCAATTCATGCACTAATCTGAGATCACTGATGATACTTGCTCTATCTAACATACAAGATTCAATTTCAATGGTGTTGAATGCGCTCCAATCAACTTCTGCAAGAATTGAAATTATTTGCAAAGATTTCATAAATTTCAACTCCTCTGATTAATGCAACACTTAAAGATCAAATCATAGAAATTATATAGATGATTAGAGCATAGTTTACGATGCTTCAGTAGTAGTTATGGTTTACAATGGAACTAATACAAAATTATCAAAACTCCTTGGGTTCTTCACTAGAATGCGAATGGATTCGTGAGAGTCATCAGAGGGTTAACAACATTCCTATTGATTATGATAAAGCAAAGCTACTCCTTCAATTTATATATTCTAGGTAAACTTGACTATGAACCTCTCTGATAGCTTTATGAGAAGTGGCAAAAATACACTGCTCTCTACCTTGCATGCAACATTCCTGAATTTCTATCATGATTCCAATTATCAGTAATAAATTTACTCATATCCAATCCAGAGTAAGTATACTAAAACATGCTTATCATAACTATAGATAACCTACTTTAAAATTAATCCATCAAATTGCATCATGAACCATTATCATTGGCTCAGTTTTATGGATAGGTAGTAGTAGCACTAACGTGAATAATAGGGAAGGTATAGAACAACTACTTGGGGTTAAAATCATCAATACATCAACAAGCAACTTCAAGCTTTAGATCTTTGAGACTATTAAATATAAACGCTAAGTATAGAGCAAATCATGAGTTCAATCTGTTAAAAGAGCATAGAGATTCCAAATTCATTCTACCATGCCAGAATCTCTTTTTTGATAATGATGAGAACTTATTCATCTAGAATTTTAAGATCAATCAGAGGTGCTACCCACTTGGTAAATTCCTAATGCGTGTACCAAAACTTAAGCAAGTTTATAGACTAAGGATAGCTTTAGGAGTATGCATTGCGAATCTTGAACTGACTAAGCGTGGAATATTCGCTCATCATCAAAGTATCGTGCGTTATCTAGTTGGCACGACTTCTACAAACTTAAGAGTACTAATAGCTGGGCTAGATTTCGCTTTCAAATAAGATAGACTCTTCAAACCTTGGAGTGGTTTTAGCATAGTTTCTAATGAAATACAGAAAGCTGCAAGAGATGACAAATCTATTCGTCAGTCTAATGAATACCTTGAACAGACCAGTTGCTTTCATACTCTACTTAGTTAAGGGGGGGGGGGGGGTGGGGGGGGTCCAAGGTTTTTTTAGCTAATTGATTAAAAAGGTAGCGAATGACGATTTTCTTTCGGATGAGGAGAAGGCAGCGCCATAGTAAGGAAATCACTTCAGAGGCTATGGCTAAGTGCAGAGACTCTGGTCTGGCAAAATCGACATAAAGTGTGTTGCTAATGAACTACTAGGCATGATCGAAGATGATTACCCGAAAAATATCATGTACCTTGAGAATGAAATCGAGTTCTTAAATAACTGTCAATGACTAATTCGCAAACTATTAATAATCCCTTCCCTAATACTTTCACACTAATTTATTGCATTATACTCTATAATATAATTCAATCTTGATTCTAGACAAGATAATGCAGCAATCGATTGCAATATTAATATATACTTATACCAGACATAAATATGCATTATTATGGGGTTTTATCAAATTTTGGGTTTTAAGGTTGTATGGCTCCACCCCTTAGGTTGTATGGTTCCAGGAAGATATCCCGAAGATATCTCCAAAATTCAAGTTTTTTTAATTTTTTATTAAACCTCTCAATACTCTGCTTACATTTTGATTGATCAGGCTTACTAAGTTTAAATCGTATATAACAGACACTGTTTACATAGAAATCGATATATTAGGCAGTATCTAGTTTATTGGTGATAGTAGATTATAGCAGAGTATGAGAATTTCTTATATTTATATGACAGTTTACAACAGCTTTAAACCCCAAAGTATGGTCTCTGACTTCAAACATCGATTTTTGCCTAAGGCCTCTGACTTAAGCTCTAATAATGCTTTCGATGCCTCTGAGATGTTTAATGATGATTTGGATGATTTTGGCATGGTTAGGCAAGAGTTGGGTAAGTCAAGTGTGTTGCTCTTAAGTTTGAGAATAGGCCTAAATTCTTAGTGATGCTATGGTTATGAATTGAAAAATCACTCTGAAATCAAAATTTTATTTTGATACCCCTCTCATCCCTATGCCTCCATACCACTACAAATCATGTAATATAGCATAGTAACAGCGAATTTAAGTATTAGAGCTCGATTGTGGGTGATAAAGATGAATATAAGATGCTAAGTTGTATGACTCCACTCTAAGGTTGTATGGTTCCAGATGAAGATATCCTGAAGATACCTCAAGGTTGTATGGTTCCACCCCTCAGGTTGTATGGTTCCAGGAAGATATCCTGAAGATATCTCCAAAATTCATGTACCAGTGTATAAAAAATTCGCTAAGTATGTATAGGGTTCAATTAGAAGTACTAAAGCTGCTTATTCAAACTACTATGCAAGAATCAACCTAAAGTTGTATGGATCCAGGTTGCATGGCTCCGGCTGTATGACTCCAGGTTGTATGGTTCCAAAAATGCCCTATATAAGCCAGCGAATTTCATAATTCATTATCACATTAAAAATTTCGCAAATTGGCCCCAAAATTAAACTTTTGCCTCCTGATTTTCTGCTGCCCTAACTTTAGACTCCTCCCTATATTTTATACTCCCCATCATTTTAACATGCTCCTTCTACTCGGGAGCATTAGGGTCCAGCCGCAGCCTATGGTTAGATACCCTCCATTTAAGAGTAAAGTATTTTTTTTTAGAAAATTTCTTTAAAAATCTCTCTAATTTTAGAGTGGTTTTGACTTTTGCAAGTCTTAATACTGAACTGTTAGGGTTTAAGCGTTCGATTATAATCGATTTATAAAAAATGCTCTACAAACTCTGAGAGCCTTAGGGTCAAACTAAAGCTTATAGTTGGTCAACCCTGCATTCAAGATTTAAAGTCTTAGATAGTAATAATTCAGGAGTACTCCTACAACTTGAGAATTTTATGATTAAGTGACTTGATTTTAAATCATAATCACACCTCTGGTTTTTAAAGCACTTGTACTTTAATAAAAACCTACTGCTACCTAACTTCTAAAACAGAGAAACTATTGAAAAATTAAGAAGTCAACTTGCATTCTTGTACAAAATGCGAATTTCAGGAAAATCAAAAATAAT
Organism: Oxytricha trifallax; assembly: GCA_000711775.1. Taxonomy (NCBI): domain Eukaryota; phylum Ciliophora; class Spirotrichea; order Sporadotrichida; family Oxytrichidae; genus Oxytricha; species Oxytricha trifallax. The sequence continues at coordinate 9,245 of ARYC01013453.1, forward strand.
CAAAGTAATTATCAAAACTTCCCTAAAGTTAGAACCGAATATTTAAATTTGTGGCAAACCCTACTTAAGCGAGGCAGTTTATAATTAAATTTATGATTGCTTTCTCCAGATGACTAAGAGAATCGGAACTCTTTTTCATCAGATCGTTAGGCGGATTTTAAGCGGAATCGGAACCCTTATTATCTTATAGCCGCTGATCCTTCCCTTGGTGGGTATCGGAAGACACCATTGGAGGCGGTAGTCCTCCTCAATTTATAAATGAAGTTATTCGTAATACATTTAGACATTGAGTACCGAGGACTACTGAGGAGAATCTTTCACAAAAAAACCATTTTGTCTTAATCTTTACTATAGGAATCAAATGTCAGGGAGGCAAGAAATCAAAATCAGGTGAAGTCAGAAATTTGAGTAAGTTTAGTAATTCAATTTTATAAATTAATCTTCCTTTTTAATCTTCTTATAGGAATTAATCAAAATGCAAACATAATTATTGGGGAGCTCCTTAAATAATCGCTGGTACTGCTACATGTAGGGATTAGGGCATAAGGTTTTTAGATTTTAGTTTGTTTATTATTCTGATTTTCTTTGCTTTAAGTATTTTGGCTATTATTGTTCATAAGATTTTCTGCTTATCTACTTTTGTGGCAGCATTATTAGTAAATTATAACTCAGATGCTGAGTGTAGGGCATTTTACTTCGCTGATTATGAGATTTAAATTAGCGCGATTATTTCAATAATTAGAGAGGTTTTCTGAAATCTTTTAGTTTTAAAAATATGAATCAAAGAACGAATATTATATATTACTTTTTTAGTATTAATTGATACTTAAGATAATTAAGCCAACATAAATTAACTAAAGTTAAAATTAGAATTCTATTAGGTACTATCATAATCAGTGTTTATAGTTGCTTATTATAGTGTAGGAATTATAGATGGTGTTATTAAATCACCATCGCAGTACTTTAGATTTCGTATTAAAATCAAACTTTGCTTAAATTATTTATTCACACAGTAAAACTGACTGCTCCAACAAACTCTTAGGGCTCTGGCATTACATGCGATGTCAACTGCTTCCTCATTTCTTCATCATACTTATCCAGTCTTTCTGTATTCTCCCTTGATTTAGCTATAAATTGCGCGTAAGCGATAGTTTGAATAGTATAATAGTATTGCTTACTCCACCTGTATAAGACTGTAGTTATCAAAGCTGAAGAACCAACCGTCTGAAGGATCGTCAGGATCAAGATTAATATACTATGAGTGCATGTGTGGATCCTCCTTCTTGAATGGGTATATCCATACGTTATGATAGCCACACCACTTATAGGTTAACCACAATTGGTTCACTCGGAGCAACCTCCAGAAGTACAA
>ARYC01013458.1:0-11962 GCA_000711775.1 Oxytricha trifallax
TTTTTTCGAAAATTCCAAAATTTATCAAAATTCTCTCAAAACTCGCTCCAAAACTACTTTCCAAAATTGACCATATTTCCTCATTCTATTGGAGTTTAGAGAGCCACGATATCTAGAAATGTATGGAAAAGGATTCTAACAACGTGGGAAAGCAATAGAAATTATAGCAGAGGATTATGTGACCTCGATAAGGGAAGTTTAACTTTGACTAGAAAAGCATGAAATTTTTATTATAAGAGGGAATTTGCAAGTACGTGGCTGGCCACCTTCCCATATGACATTTTGATTCCAAGTATTGCTTTCGATTATAACACGTCGTGAATAACATTTCTAGAAGTGAAACTGATGCTTTTGACCATGTTTAAATCTCTATCCAATTTAATCCTCAATGACATGAAAATAGGGATTTTGGAGGTTTTAAAAAAAAAATAAAAAATTTTTCTCGAAAATACCAAAATATATCAAAATTGTCTCCAAAAAGGCTAAATACTACTTTCCAAATTGACCATATTTCCTCATTCTATTGGAGTTTAGAGAGCCACGATATCTAGAAATGTATGAAAAAGGATTCTAACAACGTGGGAAAGCAATAGAAATTATAGCAGAGGATTATGTGACCTCGATAAGGGAAGTTTAACTTTGACTAGAAAAGCATGAAATTTTTATTATAAGAGGGAATTTGCAAGTACGTGGCTGGCCACCTTCCCATATGACATTTTGATTCCAAGTATTGCTTTCGATTATAACACGTCGTGAATAACATTTCTAGAAGTGAAACTGATGCTTTTGACCATGTTTAAATCTCTATCCAATTTAATCCTCAATGACATGAAAATAGGGATTTTGGAGGTTTTAAAAAAAAAATAAAAAATTTTTCTCGAAAATACCAAAATATATCAAAATTGTCTCCAAAAAGGCTAAATACTACTTTCCAAAATTGACCATATTTCCTCATTCTATTGGAGTTTAGAGAGCCACGATATCTAGAAATGTATGGAAAAGGATTCTGACAACGTGGGAAAGCAATAGAAATGATAGCAGGGGATAATGTGACCTCGATAAGGGCAGTTTAACTTTGACTAGAAAAGCATGAAATTTTTATTATAAGAGGGAATTTTAAAGTACGTGGCTGGCCACCTTCCCATCTGACATTTTGATTCCAAGTATTACCTTCGATTATTTCACGTCGTGAATAACATTTCTAGTAGTGAAAATGATGCTTTTGACTATGTTTGAATCTCTATCCAATTAAATCCCCAGTGACATGAAAATAGGGATTTTGGGAATTTTAAAAAAAATAAAATATTTTATCGAAAATTCCTAAATTTATTAAAATTTACTCAAAAAAGGCTAAAAACTACTTTCGAAAATCGACTATATATTCTCATTCTATTGGTGTTTAGAGAGCCACGATATCTAGAAATGTATGGAAAAGGATTCTGACAACGTGGGAAAGCAATAGAAATGATAGCAGAGGATTATGTGACCTCGATAAGGGCAGTTTAACTTTGACTAGAAAAGCATGAAATTTTTATAATATGAGGGAATTTTCAAGTACGTGGCTGGCCACCTTCCCATATGACATTTTGATTCCAAGTATTACCTTCAATTATTTCACGTCGTGAATAACATTTCTAGTAGTGCAACTGATGCAATTGACCATGTTTAAATCTCTATCCAATTTTATCCCCAGTGACATGAAAATAGGGATTTTAGGGAATTTAAAAAAAAATAAAAAATTTTATCGAAAATTCCAAAACTTATCAAAAATTCTCTCAAAACTCGCTCCAAAACTACTTTCCAAAATTGACCATATTTCCTCATTCTATTGGAGTTTAGAGAGCCACGATATCTAGAAATGTATGAAAAAGGATTCTAACAACGTGGGAAAGCAATAGAAATTATAGCAGAGGATTATGTGACCTCGATAAGGGAAGTTTAACTTTGACTAGAAAAGCATGAAATTTTTATTATAAGAGGGAATTTGCAAGTACGTGGCTGGCCACCTTCCCATATGACATTTTGATTCCAAGTATTGCTTTCGATTATAACACGTCGTGAATAACATTTCTAGAAGTGAAACTGATGCTTTTGACCATGTTTAAATCTCTATCCAATTTAATCCTCAATGACATGAAAATAGGGATTTTGGAGGTTTTAAAAAAAAAATAAAAAATTTTTCTCGAAAATACCAAAATATATCAAAATTGTCTCCAAAAAGGCTAAATACTACTTTCCAAAATTGACCATATTTCCTCATTCTATTGGAGTTTAGAGAGCCACGATATCTAGAAATGTATGGAAAAGGATTCTGACAACGTGGGAAAGCAATAGAAATGATAGCAGGGGATAATGTGACCTCGATAAGGGCAGTTTAACTTTGACTAGAAAAGCATGAAATTTTTATTATAAGAGGGAATTTGCAAGTACGTGGTTGACCACATACCTATATTAAATTTCGATTCCAGGTATAACCTTCGATTATTTCACGTCGTGAATAACATTTCTAGTAGTGACACTGTAGCTATTGACCATGTTTGAATCTCCATCAATTTTAATCCTTAGTGACATGAAAATTGGGATTTTGGAGATTTAGAAAAAAATAAATTATTTTATCGATAATTGCAAAATTTATCAAAATTCTCTCAAAACTCGCTCAAAAACTACTTTCCAAAACTGACCATATTTCCTCATTCTAATTGGAGTTTAGAGAGCCACGATATCTAGAAATGTATGGAAGGATTCTAACAACGTGGGAAAGCAATAGAAATTATAGCAGAGGATTATGTGACCTCGATAAGGGAAGTTTAACTTTGACTAGAAAAGCATGAAATTTTTATTATAAGAGGGAATTTGCAAGTACGTGGCTGGCCACCTTCCCATATGACATTTTGATTCCAAGTATTGCTTTCGATTATAACACGTCGTGAATAACATTTCTAGAAGTGAAACTGATGCTTTTGACCATGTTTAAATCTCTATCCAATTTAATCCTCAATGACATGAAAATAGGGATTTTGGAGGTTTTAAAAAAAAAATAAAAAATTTTTCTCGAAAATACCAAAATATATCAAAATTGTCTCCAAAACTCGCTCCAAAACTACTTTCCAAAATTGACCATATTTCCTCATTCTATTGGAGTTTAGAGAGCCACGATATCTAGAAATGTATGGAAAAGGATTCTGACAACGTGGGAAAGCAATAGAAATGATAGCAGGGGATAATGTGACCTCGATAAGGGCAGTTTAACTTTGACTAGAAAAGCATGAAATTTTTATTATAAGAGGGAATTTTAAAGTACGTGGCTGGCCACCTTCCCATATGACATTTCGATTCCAGGTATTTCTTTTGATTTTCTCACGTCGTGAATAACATTTCTAGTTGTGACACTGTAGCTATTGACCATGTTTGAATATCCATCCAATTTATTCCTCAGTGACATGAAAATGGGGATTTTGTAGATTTTAAAAAAATAAAATATTTTTTCGAAAATTCCAAAATTTATCAAAATTCTCTCAAAACTCGCTCCAAAACTACTTCCCAAAATTGACCATATTTCCTCATTCTATTGGAGTTTAGAGAGCCACGATATCTAGAAATGTATGGAAAAGGATTCTAACAACGTGGGAAAGCAATAGAAATGATAGCAGAGGAATATGTGACCTCGATAAGGGCAGTTTAACTTTGACTAGAAAGCATGAAATTTTTATTATATAAGGGAATTTTCAAGTACGTGGCTGGCCACCTTCCCATCTGACATTTTGATTCCAAGTATTACCTTCGATTATTTCACGTCGTGAATAACATTTCTATTAGTGCAACTGATGCCATTGGCAATGTTTGAATCTCTATCCAATTTAATCCCCAGTGACATGAAAATAGGGATTTTGGGAATTTTAAAAAAAATAAAATATTTTATCGAAAATTCCTAAATTTATTAAAATTTACTCAAAAAAGGCTAAAAACTACTTTCGAAAATCGACTATATATTCTCATTCTATTGGTGTTTAGAGAGCCACGATATCTAGAAATGTATGGAAAAGGATTCTAACAACGTGGGAAAGCAATAGAAATGATAGCAGGGGATAATGTGACCTCGATAAGGGCAGTTTAACTTTGACTAGAAAAGCATGAAATTTTTATTATAAGAGGGAATTTTAAAGTACGTGGCTGGCCACCTTCCCATATGCATTTCGATTCCAGGTATTTCTTTTGATTTTCTCACGTCGTGAATAACATTTCTAGTTGTGACACTGTAGCTATTGACCATGTTTGAATATCCATCCAATTTATTCCTCAGTGACATGAAAATGGGGATTTTGTAGATTTTAAAAAAATAAAATATTTTTTCGAAAATTCCAAAATTTATCAAAATTCTCTCAAAACTCGCTCCAAAACTACTTTCCAAAATTGACCATATTTCCTCATTCTATTGGAGTTTAGAGAGCCACGATATCTAGAAATGTATGGAAAAGGATTCTGACAACGTGGGAAAGCAATAGAAATGATAGCAGGGGATAATGTGACCTCGATAAGGGCAGTTTAACTTTGACTAGAAAAGCATGAAATTTTTATTATAAGAGGGAATTTGAAAGTACGTGGCTGACCACATACCCATATGAAATTTCGATTCCAGGTATAACCTTCGATTATCTCACGTCGTGAATAACATTTCTAGTAGTGACACTGTAGCTATTGACCATGTTTGAATATCCATCAAATTTAATCCTCAGTGACATGAAAATGGGGATTTTGGAGATTTGAAAAAAATAAAATATTTTATCGAAAATTCCAAAATTTATCAAAATTCTCTCAAAACTCGCTCAAAAACTACTTTCCAAAACTGACCATATTTCATTCTATTGGAGTTTAGAGAGCCACGATATCTAGAAATGTATGGAAAAGGATTCTGACAACGTGGGAAAGCAATAGAAATGATAGCAGAGGATAATGTGACCTCGATAGGGCAGTTGAACTTTGACTAGAAAGCATGAAATTTTTATTATAAGAGTGAATTTGCAAGTACGTGGTTGACCACATATCTATATTACATTTCGATTCCAGGTATTTCTTTTGATTTTCTCACGTCGTGAATAACATTTCTAGTTGTGACACTGTAGCTATTGACCATGTTTGAATATCCATCCAATTTATTCCTCAGTGACATGAAAATGGGGATTTTGTAGATTTTAAAAAAATAAAATATTTTTTCGAAAATTCCAAAATTTATCAAAATTCTCTCAAAACTCGCTCCAAAACTACTTTCCAAAATTGACCATATTTCCTCATTCTATTGGAGTTTAGAGAGCCACGATATCTAGAAATGTATGGAAAAGGATTCTGACAACGTGGGAAAGCAATAGAAATGATAGCAGGGGATAATGTGACCTCGATAAGGGCAGTTTAACTTTGACTAGAAAAGCATGAAATTTTTATTATAAGAGGGAATTTTCAAGTACGTGGCTGGCCACCTTCCCATATGACATATTGATTCCAAGTATTAACTCCGATTATTTCACGTCGTGAATAACATTTCTAGTAGTGAAAATGATGCTTTTGACTATGTTTGAATCTCTATCCAATTAAATCCCCAGTGACATGAAAATAGGGATTTTGGGGATTTTAAAAAAAAATAAAATATTTTATGGAAAATTCCTATATTTATCAAATTTGTCACAAAAAAGACCAAAAACTACTTCCCAAAATTGACCATATTTCCTCATTCTATTGGAGTTTAGAGAGCCATGATATCTAGAAATGTATGGAAAATGACTTAAACAACGTGGGAAAGCAATAGGAATGATAGCATAGGATTATGTGACCTCGATAAGGGCAGTTTAACTTTGACTAGAAAAGCATGAAATTTTTATTATAAAAGAGAATTTTCAAGTACGTGGCTGGCCACCTTCCCATCTGACATTTTGATTCCAAGTATTACCTTCGATTATTTCACGTCGTGAATAACATTTCTAGTAGTGAAAATGATGCTTTTGACTATGTTTGAATCTCTATCCAATTAAATCCCCAGTGACATGAAAATAGGGATTTTGGGAATTTTAAAAAAAATAAAATATTTTATCGAAAATTCCAAAATTTATCAAAATTCACTCAAAAAACGCTAAAAACTACTTTCCAAAATCGACCATATATCCTCATTCTATTGGAGTTTAGAGAGCCACGATATCTAGAAATGATGGAAGGATTCTAACAACGTGGGAAAGCAATAGAAATTATAGCAGAGGATTATGTGACCTCGATAAGGGAAGTTTAACTTTGACTAGAAAAGCATGAAATTTTTATTATAAGAGGGAATTTGCAAGTACGTGGCTGGCCACCTTCCCATATGACATTTTGATTCCAAGTATTGCTTTCGATTATAACACGTCGTGAATAACATTTCTAGAAGTGAAACTGATGCTTTTGACCATGTTTAAATCTCTATCCAATTTAATCCTCAATGACATGAAAATAGGGATTTTGGAGGTTTTAAAAAAAAAATTTTTCGAAAATACCAAAATATATCAAAATTCTCTCAAAACTCGCTCCAAAACTACTTTCCAAAATTGACCATATTTCCTCATTCTATTGGAGTTTAGAGAGCCACGATATCTAGAAATGTATGGAAAAGGATTCTAACAACGTGGGAAAGCAATAGAAATGATAGCAGAGGAAAATGTGACCTCGATAAGGGCAGTTTAACTTTGACTAGAAAGCATGAAATTTTTATTATAAAAGGGAATTTTCAAGTACGTGGCTGGCCACCTTCCCATCTGACATTTTGATTCCAAGTATTACCTTCGATTATTTCACGTCGTGAATAACATTTCTAGTAGTGAAAATGATGCCATTGACAATGTTTGAATCTCTATCCAATTAAATCCCCAGTGACATGAAAATAGGGATTTTGGGAATTTTAAAAAAAATAAAATATTTTATCGAAAATTCCTAAATTTATTAAAATTTACTCAAAAAAGGCTAAAAACTACTTTCGAAAATCGACTATATATTCTCATTCTATTGGTGTTTAGAGAGCCACGATATCTAGAAATGTATGGAAAAGGATTCTAACAACGTGGGAAAACAATAGAAATGATAGCAGAGGATAATGTGACCTCGATAAGGGCAGTTTAACTTTGACTAGAAAAGCATGAAATTTTTATATAAGAGGGAATTTTCAAGTACGTGGCTGGCCACCTTCCCATATGACATATTGATTCCAAGTATTAACTCCGATTATTTCACGTCGTGAATAACATTTCTAGTAGTGAAAATGATGCTTTTGACTATGTTTGAATCTCTATCCAATTAAATCCCCAGTGACATGAAAATAGGGATTTTGGGGATTTTAAAAAAAAATAAAATATTTTATGGAAAATTCCTATATTTATCAAATTTGTCACAAAAAAGACCAAAAACTACTTCCCAAAATTGACCATATTTCCTCATTCTATTGGAGTTTAGAGAGCCATGATATCTAGAAATGTATGGAAAATGACTTAAACAACGTGGGAAAGCAATAGGAATGATAGCATAGGATTATGTGACCTCGATAAGGGCAGTTTAACTTTGACTAGAAAAGCATGAAATTTTTATTATAAAAGAAAATTTTAAAGTACGTGGCTGGCCACCTTCCCATATGACATATTGATTCCAAGTATTAACTCCGATTATTTCACGTCGTGAATAACATTTCTAGTAGTGAAAATGATGCTTTTGACTATGTTTGAATCTCTATCCAATTAAATCCCCAGTGACATGAAAATAGGGATTTTGGGAATTTTAAAAAAAATAAAATATTTTATCGAAAATTCCTAAATTTATCAAAATTGACACAAAAAAGACCAAAAACTACTTCCCAAAATCGACCATATATCCTCATTCTATTGGAGTTTAGAGAGCCACGATATCTAGAAATGTATGGAAAAGGATTCTAACAACGTGGGAAAGCAATAGAAATGATAGCAGAGGAATATGTGACCTCGATAAGGGCAGTTTAACTTTGACTAGAAAGCATGAAATTTTTATTATATAAGGGAATTTTCAAGTACGTGGCTGGCCACCTTCCCATCTGACATTTTGATTCCAAGTATTACCTTCGATTATTTCACGTCGTGAATAACATTTCTATTAGTGCAACTGATGCCATTGGCAATGTTTGAATCTCTATCCAATTTAATCCCCAGTGACATGAAAATAGGGATTTTGGGAATTTTAAAAAAAATAAAATATTTTATCGAAAATTCCTAAATTTATTAAAATTTACTCAAAAAAGGCTAAAAACTACTTTCGAAAATCGACTATATATTCTCATTCTATTGGTGTTTAGAGAGCCACGATATCTAGAAATGTATGGAAAAGGATTCTAACAACGTGGGAAAACAATAGAAATGATAGCAGGGGATAATGTGACCTCGATAAGGGCAGTTTAACTTTGACTAGAAAAGCATGAAATTTTTATTATAAGAGGGAATTTCAAGTACGTGGCTGGCCACCTTCCCATCTGACATTTTGATTCCAAGTATTACCTTCGATTATTTCACGTCGTGAATAACATTTCTAGTAGTGAAAATGATGCTTTTGACTATGTTTGAATCTCTATCCAATTAAATCCCCAGTGACATGAAAATAGGGATTTTGGGAATTTTAAAAAAAATAAAATATTTTATCGAAAATTCCTAAATTTATTAAAATTTACTCAAAAAAGGCTAAAAACTACTTTCGAAAATCGACTATATATTCTCATTCTATTGGTGTTTAGAGAGCCACGATATCTAGAAATGTATGGAAAAGGATTCTGACAACGTGGGAAAGCAATAGAAATGATAGCAGGGGATAATGTGACCTCGATAAGGGCAGTTTAACTTTGACTAGAAAAGCATGAAATTTTTATTATAAGAGGGAATTTTAAAGTACGTGGCTGGCCACCTTCCCATCTGACATTTTGATTCCAAGTATTACCTTCGATTATTTCACGTCGTGAATAACATTTCTAGTAGTGAAAATGATGCTTTTGACTATGTTTGAATCTCTATCCAATTAAATCCCCAGTGACATGAAAATAGGGATTTTGGGAATTTTAAAAAAAATAAAATATTTTATCGAAAATTCCTAAATTTATTAAAATTTACTCAAAAAAGGCTAAAAACTACTTTCGAAAATCGACTATATATTCTCATTCTATTGGTGTTTAGAGAGCCACGATATCTAGAAATGTATGGAAAAGGATTCTGACAACGTGGGAAAGCAATAGAAATGATAGCAGGGGATAATGTGACCTCGATAAGGGCAGTTTAACTTTGACTAGAAAAGCATGAAATTTTTATTAAGAGGGAATTTTCAAGTACGTGGCTGGCCACCTTCCCATATGACATATTGATTCCAAGTATTAACTCCGATTATTTCACGTCGTGAATAACATTTCTAGTAGTGAAAATGATGCTTTTGACTATGTTTGAATCTCTATCCAATTAAATCCCCAGTGACATGAAAATAGGGATTTTGGGGATTTTAAAAAAAAATAAAATATTTTATGGAAAATTCCTATATTTATCAAATTTGTCACAAAAAAGACCAAAAACTACTTCCCAAAATTGACCATATTTCCTCATTCTATTGGAGTTTAGAGAGCCATGATATCTAGAAATGTATGGAAAATGACTTAAACAACGTGGGAAAGCAATAGGAATGATAGCATAGGATTATGTGACCTCGATAAGGGCAGTTTAACTTTGACTAGAAAAGCATGAAATTTTTATTATAAAAGAGAATTTTCAAGTACGTGGCTGGCCACCTTCCCATATATGTCCATTTTGATTCCAAGTATTACCTTCGATTATTTCACGTCGTGAATAACATTTCTAGTAGTGAAAATGATGCTTTTGACTATGTTTGAATCTCTATCCAATTAAATCCCCAGTGACATGAAAATAGGGATTTTGGGAATTTTAAAAAAAATAAAATATTTTTTTCGAAAATTCCAAAATTTATCAAAATTCTCTCAAAACTCGCTCCAAAACTACTTTCCAAAATTGACCATATTTCCTCATTCTATTGGAGTTTAGAGAGCCACGATATCTAGAAATGTATGGAAAAGGATTCTGACAACGTGGGAAAGCAATAGAAATGATAGCAGGGGATAATGTGACCTCGATAAGGGCAGTTTAACTTTGACTAGAAAAGCATGAAATTTTTATTATAAGAGGGAATTTTCAAGTACGTGGCTGGCCACCTTCCCATCTGACATTTTGATTCCAAGTATTACCTTCGATTATTTCACGTCGTGAATAACATTTCTAGTAGTGAAAATGATGCTTTTGACTATGTTTGAATCTCTATCCAATTAAATCCCCAGTGACATGAAAATAGGGATTTTGGGAATTTTAAAAAAAATAAAATATTTTATCGAAAATTCCTAAATTTATTAAAATTTACTCAAAAAAGGCTAAAAACTACTTTCGAAAATCGACTATATATTCTCATTCTATTGGTGTTTAGAGAGCCACGATATCTAGAAATGTATGGAAAAGGATTCTGACAACGTGGGAAAGCAATAGAAATGATAGCAGGGGATAATGTGACCTCGATAAGGGCAGTTTAACTTTGACTAGAAAAGCATGAAATTTTTATTATAAGAGGGAATTTTCAAGTACGTGGCTGGCCACCTTCCCATCTGACATTTTGATTCCAAGTATTACCTTCGATTATTTCACGTCGTGAATAACATTTCTAGTAGTGAAAATGATGCTTTTGACTATGTTTGAATCTCTATCCAATTAAATCCCCAGTGACATGAAAATAGGGATTTTGGGAATTTTAAAAAAAATAAAATATTTTATCGAAAATTCCTAAATTTATTAAAATTTACTCAAAAAAGGCTAAAAACTACTTTCGAAAATCGACTATATATTCTCATTCTATTGGTGTTTAGAGAGCCACGATATCTAGAAATGTATGGAAAAGGATTCTGACAACGTGGGAAAGCAATAGAAATGATAGCAGGGGATAATGTGACCTCGATAAGGGCAGTTTAACTTTGACTAGAAAAGCATGAAATTTTTATTATAAGAGGGAATTTTAAAGTACGTGGCTGGCCACCTTCCCATCTGACATTTTGATTCCAAGTATTACCTTCGATTATTTCACGTCGTGAATAACATTTCTAGTAGTGAAAATGATGCTTTTGACTATGTTTGAATCTCTATCCAATTAAATCCCCAGTGACATGAAAATAGGGATTTTGGGAATTTTAAAAAAAATAAAATATTTTATCGAAAATTCCTAAATTTATTAAAATTTACTCAAAAAAGGCTAAAAACTACTTTCGAAAATCGACTATATATTCTCATTCTATTGGTGTTTAGAGAGCCACGATATCTAGAAATGTATGGAAAAGGATTCTGACAACGTGGGAAAGCAATAGAAATGATAGCAGGGGATAATGTGACCTCGATAAGGGCAGTTTAACTTTGACTAGAAAAGCATGAAATTTTTATTATAAGAGGGAATTTTAAAGTACGTGGCTGGCCACCTTCCCATATGACATTTCGATTCCAGGTATTACTTTCGATTATTTCACGTCGTAAATAACATTTCTAGTAGTGAAACTGATTCCATTGACCATTTTTGAATCTCCAACCAATTTAATCCTTGGACCCATAAAAATAGGGTTTTGGAGATTTTAAAAAAAAATAAAATTTTTTTTCGAAAATTCCAAAATTTATCAAAAGTGACTCGAAAAAGGCTAAAAACTACTTTCGAAAATCGACCATATTTCCTCATTCTATTGGAGTTTAGAGAGCCACGATATCTAGAAATGTATGGAAAAGGATTCTAACAATGTGGAAAAGCAATAGAAATGAATGCAGAGATTTCTGTGACCTCGAAAAGGGTAGTTTAACTTTGACTAGAAAAGCATGAAATTTTTATTATAAGAGGGAATTTTCAAGTACGTGGCTGGCCACCT
>ARYC01013459.1:0-10106 GCA_000711775.1 Oxytricha trifallax
TATTAATAATTATACAAGCTATTTAAATTCTACCTTTATACAAGAGTAAGAGAATATCCTCAAAGGTTTAGAGAGGTTTAATAAGAACAGAGTAAGAGACATTAGATTTATATTTCATAAATTTAGTGATAATTTATAAACTAATTCATCCATTTTATTCATTAAAATGCACCTAAATGTGTTTTGTGAAGTTAGGTGGTGCTCCTAAAGCTGCTCTTGTAAATTTAGGAGTGGAGATTTTAAATTTTAATTTTTTTAATGTACCTCCTAATACGGTTTTGAACTTTAATATAACCACCTAATTAAGTTTTAAATAAATTAGGAGCACCACCTAATTAAATTAATTATTATTAGGAGCAATTTAATGGAGAAAGTTTGATAAAAATGGAAGTCAAACTTTGAAACTTGGAGAAAGTTTCTACATCTTTCTCTTACTATCTTATTCAGGATGACCTCCAGTTGGATCTCTCTATTTAGTAGTAAAATTTTAGTAAGTTTAGAATGGATATCCATAATTTTAAATTTCATAAACATTTATAGAAAGTGGAAGCAAGATGGAGTCTGTGAATGACGCAATGAAGAGAATACAATCTCAAGAATTAATAGGAAAATTTCGAAGTAAGGAGGACGACCTCTATAGATATTTGGTATAGTAAGGTAAGCTTTTATCAAATACTAATATATTAACCATAGTTGGATTGTTCTTGCCAACTCAGGAAGGAACAAAAATATCATTCTTAAAAGCATTGCTAAGTGAAGAGAAAAAAGCTTATAAGACCAATGAAATAAAGATGATTGAGATACCTAACTACCCTGAAATCTCATTGACAAACCTGTATGATGATGCTATGAGTGATCCAGATGTTGCTCTGTACCTACCATCAAAGTTACAACTCTCAAATAAGTTACCAGAGAGAAACTTCTTCTTTGGAGTTCTTGGAACTCTTAACCAGAGTACTTAAGTGAAGTAATTTAAGAAGCTCATAAGAAACGTTACAGCATCTCTCCTGAAGAGAAAGAGAAGCAGGGAATCAAAATCAGTGACTCATGGCTGTAGGAACTGCAGAAGAATCCATTCATCTCAAGTAAGCATAGACTTCTAACTTTATAGAAAAACCTGGTACTGCTATTTACTTGATGAAAGAGCGCAGCAATTAAACAGAGAGAGAAAGTCTTAAGTAAAGCATGAATTGAGTAAGAGACTCTTCAAAGATTTCTAAAAGCCAGACAAGATGAACATATATGCAGTAGCTGGCACTAAGAGAAGAAACATGGGCCCAAGCAAGCCTTAAGAGGAAGAAAAGAAAGAGAAGCCAAATCCCTTCATGAGTTAATTTAATATGTGAACTTATTCATTCGTTTAAATCTAAAACTTATTTATAAACACAAAATCTTCCTTCTCTTGCGCACACTTTTGCTTTATCATCGCTGAATCTTTTAGCAGCACTTTTAATAAAAACTACTGTATCTATCTTCAGATCGTGCATCAAATGATAGAGCAGAAGCTTCTTGTAATGGCCTTTTAATAGGCCCCAATATAGTTCAATTCCATTGAACTGAGGGCTATAGGGAACAATAAATACAGGTGTTGTGTTTAGCCTTTCATATTCTCTCCTTGTGTCTTTAGTTTTATGAACTGATAAGTTATCAACGAACAGAATAATCTCTTAGTCAGCGTATTTGTCTCTGAGTTATTGTAAGAACTTAATATATTATTCAGTCTTAATAGAACGAGGATGGATAACATAAGTCTCAAGCCCACTATCTTCACTGATTCCACCAAGGATTGCATGAGTTTATACCTTATCCTTTTGATCGTAAACTTCTATGTTGCTGTACCTCTTATACCAAGACCTCGATATGAAGGTATTAAACGTGAATACTTCCTCATCAGCATGTATGAACTTTATATTATGCTCTTAAGCCCTCTGCATTTAATCGAATATATAATTTAAATTATCCTTATAAAATGGAACATTAAAGTCGATCACTCTCTTAATGCGGTTGACAGTCTTGTAAGAGATACCATTCTTTTTATAGATATTAGCTATGGATTATGCAGAGATGTGAAACTCAGGAAATTAACGATGAAACATCACAGCCCTCTATGCCAGAGAGAAATGAGCCCAGTATTTAAGAGTCTTATCATTAATAAGATAATCGATATGATGCTACTAGAATTTTAAAGGTCTTTTAGGCTTAGAATTAAGATGCTATCTCTTTAAATTCAATGCTAATAGACAGTGTGACCTAACAGTAGCAGGAGATTTATGGAGCAGTCATGCAATAGATGTGTAATTTAGAATAGGTCTAAGTTGATCACTATAATCATCACATCCATAACGAAACTTAAACAATAAATCTATATACTCACTGTCATAAACTGACCCCCAACCTCGCATATACTCACTTAAAATACTAATATTTAAAAATTAAACCCATACATAAACCCTATTAAAAACCTAATAAAGCATGCGTTAATAGTCTACTTTCATCAATCAAAAATCAATCAAACAACTACAGGGGTTTTGGGGTTTTGACTATAACCAATATTTATAAAAGAAAGGGTATTACTTTCAAGACTGTCAACAGAGTGAAGAGAGTGATTAATTTACAGTGCCATTTTATAGTAATAATTTAAATTATATATATGATTAAATGCAGAGAGCTATTACTAATAACATCAAGTTCATACACGCTGATAAAGCTGTATTCACCTTCAACACCTTTATTAATAAGTCTTGGTATAAGAAGTATGATAATATAGAAGTCTACGATTAGAAAGTAAAGGTTATAACTCATGCAATTTTAGAGGTATTAGTGAAGACTCTGGCTTAGAAAGTTATGTTATTCATCCTCGCTCTATTAAGCGAGAGTAGTACATAGAGTTCCTACATAAGCTGAGAGATAAATACAACAATTAAGAGATCATCCTGTTTGTTGACAACCTCTCAGTTCATAAGACTAAGGAGTCTAAGAAAGCTTAGGAAGAGTTAAACATTACTCCTGTATACAATGTTCCTTACAGCCCTTAATTTAATGGAATTGAATTCCACTGGAGTTAAATCAAGACCCACTACAAGAAACTACTGCTATATCACCTAATGCATGACCTGCCTATAGATACAATAGACTTGATTCAGAGTAGCTGCAAGAGAGTAAGCATAGATAAGACAACAGTTTGTGCGAGAGAGGGAAGAATGAATGTTTATAAATAAGTTTTAGATTTAAACGAATGAATAAACTCACATATTAAATTAACCCAGAAAGGGATTTGGCTTCTCTTTCTTCTCCTCTTCTTATGGCTTGCCAGGGCCCATATTTCTTCTCTTAGTACCAGCTCCTGCATCAATGTTCATTTCATCTGGCTTTTAAACATCTTTATAAAGTCTCTTGCTCACTTCATGAATGGTCTAAGACTTTCTCTCTCTGTGAACCTTTGCATGTTCTTTCATTAGAAATATACCAGTTACAGGTTTCCCTAAAGAGTTATAAATCAAAGCTTACTAGAAAGGAATGGATGCTTCTTAAGCTCTGCGAGCCAGGTCTCGCTTATAAGTATGCCTTGCTTCTTTTAATCTTCAGGAGAAATTGAATAGCGTATCTTGTGAGCTTCTTCAATGATTTCTCTGAGGTAACTATCTCTTAAAGTGCCAAGAACACCAAAGAAGAAGCTCCTTTCTGGAAGCTTGTTAGAGAGTTGTTTCTTGGTAGGAAGATAAACTACCAACTCTTCATCTTACATCGCATCCTTGTAAAGATTAGTGACTGAAATCTCTGGGTAGTTTGGTATTTCTATCAACTTAATTTCATTGTTTTTGAAGGCTTTCTTCTCATCACAGAGTATCGCTTTTAAGAATGAAATTTTGGTACCTTCCATCGTTGGAAGGAATAAACCCACTATAGTATATGATTAAGTATCTGTCACATGCTTACCATGCTAAGTGAGGTATCGATAGAGATCTTCCTTGCTTCTAAATCTTGAGATCATTTCTTAAGCTTCAACTCTCTTCATTGCAGTACTTATAGATTCCATCCTTGTTCCTTCTCTTGTTATTGAATTTCAAATTTTAATATATAGAGTTCTGGATCCTACTGTTAAAAATCTTAGTATTAAATATGGGCATCTTATAGGAGGTCAACCTGGTAAGGATACGTGGAGAAAGCTGACAGAAGCTGTAACAAACTTCAGAGATGGAGCTCCATTTTTATCAATCTAGTTCCATTAAATTAGTACTAAATTTGTTTAAATTTAATTAGTACTGGTACTAATCCCGTTTAATTTTAATTGGTACCAATTTAATAGTACCAAAACTTAATTAGTACCTAGTTTTAAACTAATGAGGTTTTAATAGAAAAGTTCCAAAATGGTTCAAAACTTAATTGGTACCAGTACCAACCTGAATTTTTTCTAAGTTGGTACCAAAATTAAAAATATTAAGCATGAATTAAGAAAACTTATTGTAATAGACTAAGTAGAAATATGAACTCTAACATCTCTAAATCAACCATTATTGCTGCTGTGACAACTCCTATTAAGAATAACTATATCTTGAAAGGTTATTAGAGCTTTATAATAGAAATTTAAATTTGAATTTAAACATGGCGGCTAACTTAAATCGAAAAGCAGTTTCTCTTAGCAGTGGATAATCATAGCTAAACTTTGGCTCAACTAAAAAGCTAGAAGTTATTTATGTTGAGAGAGAGGTAGATCTAAGAGCTCTTGAGTTTGAAGCAGAGGTCTTCAAAATAGAAGTATAGAACTTAAAGGAGAGAGCAGAGATAGGACTTTAAACATAAATTGAATATGTTGAAGACCTAAAAGAACAGCTCCCTTATTGAAAAGATAAAAACATTTTAATGTGAAGACTGCTAGAATTTTTTCTCAACTGAACAAAGCTTGAAGAGACACCTTAAAGAGGTGCCCTCTGGCAAAGCCAAGATATATTTCAAGCATGAAAAGTGGATGGAAGGTACTAGTGTACAACTTGTGTGAAGTCTTATACTCACTCTGCAAAAGTTAAGAAGCACATGCAAAAGCATCACCTCAGTGAGTTCTTGATTTAAGATAAAGAGACATAAAAACTTGTGCCAGCTAAAAGAAAATCAAATACTATCGAGTCTTAAAGAGAGTTACAGGAGAAACTCAAGAGACAGAAAAGATAAGAATCGATGAACTAACCTGCAGGCAATACAATTCTAGCCTGCTTCCAAGCAAAAGCAATGAATATTCCTGCATTGAATGCAATTAATCTAAGTAATTGTATTGAGAATTACTTACATATAAGTGTTCCTAACAAAGCAAAGCTTATAGTGGTTGATGAGTATGCCTACAAGGTGTACCCTTTCAGCTATCTCCTTAAGAACGAGCAATACTAGAATGAGTTTGCTAACGAATATATGATTCTTAGAGAGGCCTAGAGAAAAGATTGCAAGAACTTGCTTAAACTAGATGGTGTTATTTTAAGCTATGGTTTTATCGCACTAAGACTTAAGAAATATGAAATGACTCTGAGAGATTATTTATATCATAACAGATACCCAGATGATTTGAATGATATACTATCAGATATGATAAAGGGTGTCAAGGAGTTGCATGAACTTGGATATGTTCATAGAGATTTGAAACCTGAAAATGTAATGCTGAATCTCTGTCCTTTAAAAGTCGTAGTTATTGATTTCAATAGAGCCTTGAGATAAGAGATAGTAACTTTAGCAAAGGTTCTTGGCACTCCTGGCTATTTCCCAATAAGAGAGAAGTGGACGAATGGATCAGTTTAGTGGGATGTATGGGCAGTAGCTGCTATAATTTTAGAGAGTGACATGGAATGCATGTCTTACTATGGTACCAAATAAGAGAAATAATCAATAAGTTTAGCCATTAAGCATATAAAGCAGGACGATATCTGCAAAGAAATCTAACAGATAGTAGACATGATAATTGTAAGAGCACCATCATATCCAAGATAATCCTTAGACGATTTACTTGAACCACTACAGAAAGCAAAATTCAAGAGATACAATAAAGACAAGCAGATAAAATTTGTTTGAGTTAAATCGCCTAATAATCATTAAATATACTTAAAATTCACATAAAACCTGCATTTTCTCTACTAACCCCAATAAGACCCCAACTATACCTACAAATCAAAGCACTTATAAACCTAACTAAGGGGTTTTGGGGTTTTGATTATTGATGAAATAAAATTGACTCAAGGAAAGGAACCGGTCATTTTGTATCAAGTGCATAGAGATCTAATTGTATAAATATGTTCCGCATGCGAACAAATAAAGATACATATAGACTAATGCAAATTTAATAGTGTAAAAATTATGTATAAAATCTTATGATTTTGTCAATTTTTACATACCAGTACCAGGACCATTATCGATGAAATAAAATTGACTCAAGGAAAGGAACCGGTCATTTTGTATCAAATGCATAGAGATCTAATTGTATAAATATGTTCCGCATACGAACAAATAAAGATACATATAGACTAATGCAAATTTAATAGTGTAAAAATTATGTATAAAATCTTATGATTTTGTCAATTTTTACATACCAGTACCAGGACCATAATCGATGAAATAAAATTGACTCAAGGAAAGGAACCGGTCATTTTGTATCAAGTGCATAGAGATCTAATTGTATAAATATGTTCCGCATACGAACAAATAAAGATACATATAGACTAATGCAAATTTAATAGTGTAAAAATTATGTATAAAATCTTATGATTTTGTCAATTTTTACATACCAGTACCAGGACCATAATCGATGAAATAAAATTGACTCAAGGAAAGGAACCGGTCATTTTGTATCAAGTGCATAGAGATCTAATTGTATAAATATGTTCCGCATAAGAAAAAATAAATCTTCTCAGATATATTTTTAATAAATCACTTTGTTCAAATAATAAAGTAAATTAAAAGCTTTAGTAAAATGATGAATTATTAAAATTTTATTATAAGAGTGTCCAATTGAGGATCTATTATAAGATTGACCATTTTTGAAATCGAAAATCCTGTAAAACATATATTATAAGAAGTTCATTAAATTTAAAAATATGGAACTAAACATAGAAAGTGACATAAAGCTCCAAAATTTGAACAATGATAAAATCCAATCAAAGCAAACTCAAGATTGAATTACTATAGGAAACAATATTGAAAAGTAAATTTGGGTGTTGACGTCCGTGCCTCCCAGCACCGTCAGGGCCTCCCACCAACGTCAGGGCCTCCCAGTATCGTCAGGTTCTCCCAAAGGGCTTCATGGCCTCCCAGCAAAAGTCAAGACCTCCCAGTCACATCAGAGCCTCCCACCAACGTCAGGACCTCCCACATTTTTTATCAATAACACAATGATAATTTTATAGAAATTTTAGAATTAAAAATTTTTTTTATCATTAGTTTTACAGGTTAATAAAAAGAAACGACTTTTTTTCCCTAAAATTTGGGTGAGTGCCCAAATATTAAACAAATAATAGATAAAAATATCATTGGTGTATTGTTAGTAATTTTTCTCTTTTTACGAATGTATTAATTGTGGTTGAAATTATTTCAGAATCTTCCCCTTAGTAATT
The DNA here is from genome assembly GCA_000711775.1 of Oxytricha trifallax. Taxonomy (NCBI): domain Eukaryota; phylum Ciliophora; class Spirotrichea; order Sporadotrichida; family Oxytrichidae; genus Oxytricha; species Oxytricha trifallax. Next base: position 7,587 of record ARYC01013459.1, read on the forward strand.
TGGGTAATATGCAGGTGTGTTACAAAGGAGTATAAATTAACTTTTCTACATATTTATAAAACAATGTCGCGTTAAATTAATCTTCTAAACAATATAAATGCGTAATTTTATAATTAATAACCTAGGATATTGATTAATGTTTACAATAAGTATATTGCTAAATAAAATATTTATCTAATTAAATGATAATTTAACTAATAGCTTATATCAAATTATTAAAGAATTAAGTAAAAAAATATATATGGATATATGAATTTAAACTTAATTAAATGGTAATATTGAGGACAACTTACTAAACTTTTTTCATTATTTTAAGAACTAGTATTATGAATTTTTCATTTTCAATAATTTAAAGTATAATATAAGTTAATTTTTAAACTGTAAACTATCTGTTTCACTTGAAACCTTAACTGCAATAAACTTTCAATTATTTAACATATATCTTTATTTACTATGATATTTTGTCGCTAGTCAGTTATCTAATCTTTAATAATCATCATAAAAATTGTACAAACTAAAAACCTATATTCAACTACCTGAAAAAATACGCATATATTAATATAAGTACCATAAATTTATAAAATTCGGATGTTAATTAATGATAAATATTATTAATGTTTAAGAGATCAAAAATAATAAAAAATATTCATTAGAAATCGTTATTATAGAAGTTTTTGAGAGATAAACGCTAATTATTTTAGTAATTAGTTAAGTATAGATTATTGTTAGTTTTAAAACAAATAATAAATGAATATAAACTAAAAATTAATGTATAACAATATAATGTTTAAAATTATAATTACTAGTTTCAGGAAAATATCAAAATTTCCTATGTTAAATTGTTTTATTAAAATTGAAGATACTAACAATTAAAGTTTTAAGAGTAATGTGTAAATGTAAGAAAATAAATGAAAAGGTTTAAAGTATAGATATTGTAAAATACACTATTTTTCAAAGGATAAACCTGTGTAAAAAATAACATTATCTATAAGGTTCTAAATTAGAAAACAATTTTAGAATCTAACTAATTTTAGAAATAATGTTGTAATTAAAATTTATAAATAATGATATCACTATTCTAAATATTGATCATCCTTGCAATATGATTTTAAGTCCTTAAAAAAAAATTTAATAGAATATTAATGAAATTTGGATCATTCTAGAAAATGGGAATAATTTATTAATAAAATAAATTTTTGAAATGTTAACTTTTGAAAAATAATACTAAAATTATATTAGTTGTCTTTTTAAGTTTGTATTAATAAAGAAACCTTTATTAAAAAATTAGTATAATTTGAACTAAACTAGTTTTTAATTGAGTTATATAAAAAGATTTTATTATCTTTATTATTTTAACTTTGGGAGGCCATGATGCTTCTGGGAGGTCCTGACTTTTGCTGGGAGGCCCTGACGTTGCTGGGAGGCACGGACGTCACCCTCGCTCTGGGAGGACGTGACGTTGGTGGGAGGCCCTGACGGTGCTGGGAGGCACGGACGTCAACACCCAAATATATTAACAGATCATATATTTTAAGAATAAAGTAAATTTTATCCTAAAATCATAAAAGAAATAAAATAAAAAACAAAATTACACCAAAATGAAGAGTTTTATTTAAAAGCAAATTTTTAATCAAAGAAAATCTTAAACAATATGATTAATAATCTAAAAAGAACTGCTAAACACGTGATATATGGATAGTGTGCAATGAGATTAGAACTTTTCTCCCTTAAGAAAGAAAAATTTTGGACTGAGATTGAAAAAACGATTTATGTAGATCAGATGAATTTTATTCAGAATTTAAAAACAACATAGAATTCAGAGAATTGAAGAATTCTTAGTTATTTAGAGAAGGTAGAGTCTGCTATTGGTGTTAGACTCATGTGATTCAAGATTTTATAAGGGATTGAAAAAATTCCCTAACCTGTAGTAATAAAGAAAATAAAAGGAATTAGAGAAGAGATGCCTTTAAGGTTGGGACATCTTTATTCAATGATATATAATGAGTCAAAAATATCATACTAGCATTTAAAAGGAGATACAGGATATGAAATCTATAATAATAGTCTTGGATTATACAGCAAAGGAATTTTAATTTGGTAAATCATGGTGGTTAAATTACAATCAACAAGAAGAATAAAGAATTTCATAAGCATTAAAATACTTAAAAGACAATAACCCACTTTATTAAGAATATTTTTGTTTATTCGAAGTATTTAACTTAATTGGTCGCAATAAAATAGTAAAAAATATGCTTGATAACCAAGAAGAAAGATATGAAATTTATCCTGATATAAATGAAGACAATATAGTAGTTTTTGATAGAGAATCGTTAGATAAGGACTTGGAAGATTATGATGTTTATATCATACCTAAAAATTTCAATTAAGTTTATTCTGATATTTAATAAGTATAAAACTTTAATGAACTTTAAGTATTTGATGTTTTTAAGAGAAAAATAGACTAAGAACTAATAGAAAAATTAAAATCTATAGATCCAATAAAAACAAAAGATGAAAGAG
>ARYC01013462.1:0-13366 GCA_000711775.1 Oxytricha trifallax
ACTTTTGTTATTTTATAAAGAAGCCTAGATTTAAATTCATTAATGTTGCTTAAAAGGCAATTGCTTTAGAAATTGTGCTTTAATTTAGTTTGTTATAGTAGAACGAAGCTTATAAGTGTAGAAAGATATTGCATAAGAAATTTGTGCTTTTATAAAGATTATAAGAATATAGTAACATTAATTAAGTACTTTGAATATGTTCAAGTTCAATTAATTCTGATTTGAAAATCTTTAAACCCTATGTTTAACATACTTCCTAATCTATACTACAATGAAACTTTAAATGCTTGTAACTTTGAGCTTTTTGGATATATGAAAAATGGCAGTGCATATTCGTGCTTAACGAGGTCTAAATAATTAGAATCGATATTTTCAGGTTTACTTAGGAAATATAAATTATATGCTGCATTTTTACGGGTAAATGCTTGACCCTGGAAAGATTATGAAAAAGTTAAAGCATTGACATATTGACCCTTCCATAACTTTTGAAATTAACTACGCAATTAGTTTTCCGGTGTCTTACTCTTGTTCAGGAGACCAAATTTAGTGAATTTGCTTGATTCCAGGTCATACCATGAACTTCAGTGTCTCTTCCCTTAACCCTTGAATCCTTAAAATCAAGCTCATTTTAAGTAACGATCATGTCATCATATTTATAATTAAAATGATTGTATCTCTTCGAGTTTTTTTGTGATAAATTGATTCTGATTCTATATTCGTGCTAAGCGAGGTTTAAATAGCCAGATAAATATAATGCAAGGGCTATTTTTACTTCTAACAAGCAATCATTAATGGGATTGTTGTCAACTCAAATAAATTATTTTGTACTTTTGTAAAAAATAAATATTTATATAAAAGTATTATTATTATTATTATTATTATTATTATTATAACAGATGGGATAATAAATAGCTGTCTATAAATTAGATCCCATGCTATATAAAAACAAAAATACTTTAATTAATGAAAAATGCTTAGTTCATTTCATGGTAAGGAATATTTATAATTTTCAAATTTATGGTGAGAAAGTAACCTTATAAGAAAATGAAGTGCCAAAGTTGGAAATGCTGTTTCAGAATTCAAAATGGCTTATCATAATATTCTGAAAGGGCAAATTCAATTTTGACAACTCTGTTTGTATATTAAACAATAACGCTTGGAAACCATAACGATTTGACTTTTCGTTATTGAACGGGACTTTTGTTATTTTATAAAGAAGCCTAGATTTAAATTCATTAATGTTGCTTAAAAGGCAATTGCTTAAGAAATTTATGCTTTAATTTATTTGTTATAGTAGAACGAAGCTTATAAGTGTAGAAAGATATTGCATAAGAAATTTGTGCTTTTAAAAAGATTATAAGAATATAGTAACATTAATTAAGTACTTTGAATATGTTCAAGTTCAATTAATTCTGATTTGAAAATCTTTAAACCCTATGTTTAACATACTTCCTAATCTATACCTACAACAAAACTTCAAATGCCCATAACTTTGCGCTTTTGAAGATATGATAAAACGAATTTCATATTCGTGCTGAGCGAGGTTTAAATAACTAGAATCGATATTTTCAGGTGCTCTTAGGAAAAATAAATTAGAAGCTGCATTTTGGCGGGGAAGGGTACGGCCCTGGAAAGATTTTGAATAAGTCATAACATTGACATATTGACCCCACTTTAACTTTAGAAAATGACTTAATAATTAGTGTTCCGGTCTTTCACTCATGTTCAGGAGCCCAAATTTAGTGGACTTGCTTGATTCCAGGTCATACCATGAACTTCAGTGTCTCTTTCCAAAAACACTTTAATCCTTAAAATCAGCCTCCTTAAGTTACGATCATGTCATCCTATTTATAATTAAATGGCTGTATCTCCGAGAGTTCTTAAGATAAATCGATTCTGATTCGATATTCGTTCTCAGCGAGGTCTAAATATCCAGATAAATATAATGCGGGGGCTATTTTACTTCTAACAAGCAATCATTAATGGGATTGTTGTCAACTCAAATAAATTATTTTGTACTTTTTATAAATAAATATTTATATAAAAGTATTATTATTTTAACAAATGGAATAATAGATAGCATTATAAATGAGATCCCATGTTATATATAAAAAATACTTTAATTAGTTGAAAAAGGTTAGTTCCATTTAATTCTTGGGAAGAAATATTTAAAATCCTCAAATTTATTGTGAAAGTAACCTATTAAGAAAATTAAGGTACCAAAATTGAAAATGCGGTATCAAAGTTGAAAATACCGATTCAAAATACTTTGAAAGGACAAAATCAATTTTGATAGTGTTAATACAATTATGGTAGTCTTAAATAAATTCTGTTTATATAAAACAATAATTCTTGGAAATGATAACGTCCGATTTGACTTTTCGTTAATGAACCTGATTTTTGTCATTTTATAAAGAAGCCTAGATTTAAATTCATTAATGTTGATTAAAAAGCAATTGCTAAAGAAATTGTGCTTTAATTAGTTTGTTATAGTAGAACGAATCTTATAAGTGTAGAAAGCTATTGCATAAGAAATTTGTGCTTTTAAAAAGATTATAAGAATATAGTAACATTAATTAAGTACTTTGAATATGTTCAAGTTCAATTCATGAAATTCTGATTTGAAAATCTTTAAACCCTATGTTTAACATACTTCCTAATCTATACCTACAACAAAACTTAAAATGCCCATAACTTTGCGCTTTTTGAAGATATGATAAAACGAATTTCATATTCGTGCTGAGCGAGGTTTAAATAACTAGAATCGATATTTTCAGGTGCTCTTAGGGAAAATAAATTAGAAGCTGCATTTTGGCGGGGAAGGGTACGGCCCTGGAAAGATTTTGAATAAGTCATAACATTGACACATTGACCCCACTTTAACTTTAGAAAATGACTTAATAATTAGTGTTCCGGTCTTTCACTCATGTTCAGGAGCCCAAATTTAGTGGACTTGCTTGATTCCAGGTCATACCATGAACTTCAGTGTCTCTTTCCAAAAACACTTTAATCCTTAAAATCAGCCTCCTTAAGTTACGATCATGTCATCCTATTTATAATTAAAATGGCTGTATCTCCGAGAGTTCTTAAGATAAATCGATTCTGATTCGATATTCGTTCTCAGCGAGGTCTAAATATCCAGATAAATATAATGCGGGGGCTATTTTACTTCTAACAAGCAATCATTAATGGGATTGTTGTCAACTCAAATAAATTATTTTGTACTTTTGTAAAAAATAAATATTTATATATAATTATTATTATTATTATAACAGATGGGATAATAAATAGCTGTCTATAAATTAGATCCCATGCTATATAAAAACAAAAATACTTTAATTAATGAAAAATGCTTAGTTCATTTCATGGTAAGGAATATTTATAATTTTCAAATTTATGGTGAGAAAGTAACCTTATAAGAAAATGAAGTGCCAAAGTTGGAAATGCTGTTTCAGAATTCAAAATGGCTTATCATAATATTCTGAAAGGGCAAATTCAATTTTGACAACATGATTAAAAATGGTAGTCTTAAAATCAATTCTGTTTATATATTAAACAATAGCGCTTGGAAACCATAACGATTTGACTTTTCGTTAATGACCGGGACTTTTGTTATTTTATAAAGAAGCCTAGATTTAAATTCATTAATGTTGCTTAAAAAGCAATTGCTTAAGAAATTTGTGCTTTAATTTAGTTTGTTATAGTAGACGAATCTTATAAGTGTAGAAAGCTATTGCATAAGAAATTTGTGCTTTTAAAAAGATTATAAGAATATAGTAACATTAATTAAGTACTTTGAATATGTTCAAGTTCAATTCATGAAATTCTGATTTGAAAATCTTTAAACCCTATGTTAACATACTTCCCAATCAATACCTACAACAAAACTTCAAATGCCCAAAACTTTGCGCTTTTTGAAGATATGATAAAACGAATTTCATATTCGTCTGAGCGAGGTTTAAATAACTAGAATCGATATTTTCAGGTGCTCTTAGGAAAAATAAATTAGAAGCTGCATTTTGGCGGGGAAGGGTACGGCCCTGGAAAGATTTTGAATAAGTCATAACATTGACACATTGACCCCACTTTAACTTTAGAAAATGACTTAATAATTAGTGTTCCGGTCTTTCACTCTTGTTCAGGAGCCCAAATTTAGTGGACTTGCTTGATTCCAGGTCATACCATGAACTTCAGTGTCTCTTTCCAAAAACACTTTAATCCTTAAAATAAGCCTCCTTAAGTTACGATCATGTCATCCTATTTATAATTAAAATGGCTGTATCTCCGAGAGTTCTAAAGATAAATCGATTCTGATTCGATATTCGTTCTCAGCGAGGTCTAAATATCCAGATAAATATAATGCAAGGGCTATTTTACTTCTAACAAGCAATCATTAATGGGATTGTTGTCAACTCAAATAAATTATTTTGTACTTTTGTAAAAAATAAATATTTATATATTATTATTATTATTATTATTATTATAACAGATGGGATAATAAATAGCTGTCTATAAATTAGATCCCATGCTATATAAAAACAAAAATACTTTAATTAATGAAAAATGCTTAGTTCATTTCATGGTAAGGAATATTTATAATTTTCAAATTTATGGTGAGAAAGTAACCTTATAAGAAAATGAAGTGCCAAAGTTGCAAAATGCTGTTTCAGATTCAAAATGCCTTATCATAAATTCTAAAAGGCAAATTCAATTTTGACAACTCTGTTTGTATATTAAACAATAACACTTGGAAACCATAACGATTTGACTTTTCGTTAATGAACGGGACTTTTGTTATTTTATAAAGAAGCCTAGATTTAAATTCATTAATGTTGCTTAAAAGGCAATTGCTTAAGAAATTTGTGCTTTAATTTAGTTTGTTATAGTAGAACGAAGCTTATAAGTGTAGAAAGATATTGCATAAGAAATTTGTGCTTTTAAAAAGATTATAAGAATATAGTAACATTAATTAAGTACTTTGAATATGTTCAAGTTCAATTAATTCTGATTTGAAAATCTTTAAACCCTATGTTTAACATACTTCCTAATCTATACCTACAACAAAACTTAAAATGCCCATAACTTTGCGCTTTTTGAAGATATGATAAAACGAATTTCATATTCGTGCTGAGCGAGGTTTAAATAACTAGAATCGATATTTTCAGGTGCTCTTAGGAAAAATAAATTAGAAGCTGCATTTTGGCGGGGAAGGGTACGGCCCTGGAAAGATTTTGAATAAGTCATAACTTGACATATTGACCCCACTTTAACTTTAGAAAATGACTTAATAATTAGTGTTCCGGTGTTTCACTCATGTTCAGGAGCCCAAATTTAGTGGACTTGCTTGATTCCAGGTCATACCATGAACTTCAGTGTCTCTTTCCAAACACCCTTTAATCCTTAAAATCAGCCTCCTTAAGTTACGATCATGTCATCCTATTTATAATTAAAATGGCTGTATCTCCGAGAGTTCTTAAGATAAATCGATTCTGATTCGATATTCGTTCTCAGCGAGGTCTAAATATCCAGATAAATATAATGCGGGGGCTATTTTACTTCTAACAAGCAATCATTAATGGGATTGTTGTCAACTCAAATAAATTATTTTGTACTTTTGTAAAAAATAAATATTTATATATAATTATTATTATTATTATAACAGATGGATAATAAATAGCAGTCTATAAATTAATCCCATGCTATATAAAAACAAAATACTTTAATTAATGAAAAATGCTTAGTTCATTTCATGTAAGGAATATTTATAATTTTCAAATTTATGGTGAGAAAGTAACTTATAAGAAAATGAAGTGCCAAAGTTGGAAATGCTGTTTCAGAATTCAAAATGGCTTATCATAATATTCTGAAAGGGCAAATTCAATTTTGACAACATGATTAAAAATGGTAGTCTTAAAATCAATTCTGTTTATATATTAAACAATAGCGCTTGGAAACCATAACGATTTGACTTTTCGTTAATGACCGGGACTTTTGTTATTTTATAAAGAAGCCTAGATTTAAATTCATTAATGTTGCTTAAAAAGCAATTGCTTAAGAAATTTGTGCTTTAATTTAGTTTGTTATAGTAGAACGAATCTTATAAGTGTAGAAAGCTATTGCATAAGAAATTTGTGCTTTTAAAAAGATTATAAGAATATAGTAACATTAATTAAGTACTTTGAATATGTTCAAGTTCAATTCATGAAATTCTGATTTGAAAATCTTTAAACCCTATGTTTAACATACTTCCTAATCTATACCTACAACAAAACTTAAAATGCCCATAACTTTGCGCTTTTTGAAGATATGATAAAACGAATTTCATATTCGTGCTGAGCGAGGTTTAAATAACTAGAATCGATATTTTCAGGTGCTCTTAGGAAAAATAAATTAGAAGCTGCATTTTGGCGGGGAAGGGTACGGCCCTGGAAAGATTTTGAATAAGTCATAACATTGACATATTGACCCCACTTTAACTTTAGAAAATGACTTAATAATTAGTGTTCCGGTGTTTCACTCATGTTCAGGAGCCCAAATTTAGTGGACTTGCTTGATTCCAGGTCATACCATGAACTTCAGTGTCTCTTTCCAAACACCCTTTAATCCTTAAAATCAGCCTCCTTAAGTTACGATCATGTCATCCTATTTATAATTAAAATGGCTGTATCTCCGAGAGTTCTTAAGATAAATCGATTCTGATTCGATATTCGTTCTCAGCGAGGTCTAAATATCCAGATAAATATAATGCGGGGGCTATTTTACTTCTAACAAGCAATCATTAATGGGATTGTTGTCAACTCAAATAAATTATTTTGTACTTTTGTAAAAAATAAATATTTATATATAATTATTATTATTATAACAGATGGAATAATAAAAGCAGTCTATAAATAGATCCATGCTATATAAACAAAAATACTTTAATTAATGAAATGCTTAGTTCATTTCATGGTAAGGAATATTTATAATTTTCAAATTTATGGTGAGAAAGTACCTTATAAGAAAATGAAGCCAAGTGGAAATGCGTTTCAGAATTCAAAATGGCTTATCATAATATCTGAAAGGGCAAATTCAATTTTGACAACTCTGTTTATATATTAAACAATAACGCTTGGAAACCATAACGATTTGACTTTTCGTTAATGAACGGGACTTTTGTTATTTTATAAAGAAGCCTAGATTTAAATTCATTAATGTTGCTTAAAAGGCAATTGCTTAAGAAATTTGTGCTTTAATTTAGTTTGTTATAGTAGAACGAATCTTATAAGTGTAGAAAGCTATTGCATAAGAAATTTGTGCTTTTAAAAAGATTATAAGAATATAGTAACATTAATTAAGTACTTTGAATATGTTCAAGTTCAATTCATGAAATTCTGATTTGAAAATCTTTAAACCCTATGTTTAACATACTTCCTAATCTATACCTACAACAAAACTTCAAATGCCCATAACTTTGCGCTTTTTGAAGATATGATAAAACGAATTTCATATTCGTGCTGAGTGAGGTTTAAATAACTAGAATCGATATTTTCAGGTGCTCTTAGGAAAAATAAGTTAGAAGCTGCATTTTGGCGGGGAAGGGTACGGCCCTGGAAAGATTTTGAATAAGTCATAACATTGACATATTGACCCCACTTTAACTTTAGAAAATGACTTAATAATTAGTGTTCCGGTGTTTCACTCTTGTTCAGGAGCCCAAATTTAGTGGACTTGCTTGATTCCAGGTCATACCATGAACTTCAGTGTCTCTTTCCAAAAACCCTTTAATCCTTAAAATCAGCCTCCTTAAGTTACGATCATGTCATCCTATTTATAATTAAAATGGCTGTATCTCCGAGAGTTCTTAAGATAAATCGATTCTGATTCGATATTCGTTCTCAGCGAGGTCTAAATATCCAGATAAATATAATGCGGGGGCTATTTTACTTCTAACAAGCAATCATTAATGGGATTGTTGTCAACTCAAATAAATTATTTTGTACTTTTGTAAAAAATAAATATTTATATATTATTATTATTATTATTATAACAGATGGGATAATAAATAGCTGTCTATAAATTAGATCCCATGCTATATAAAAACAAAAATACTTTAATTAATGAAAAATGCTTAGTTCATTTCATGGTAAGGAATATTTATAATTTTCAAATTTATGGTGAGAAAGTAACCTTATAAGAAAATGAAGTGCCAAAGTTGGAAATGCTGTTTCAGAATTCAAAATGGCTTATCATAATATTCTGAAAGGGCAAATTCAATTTTGACAACATGATTAAAAATGGTAGTCTTAAAATCAATTCTGTTTATATATTAAACAATAGCGCTTGGAAACCATAACGATTTGACTTTTCGTTAATGACCGGGACTTTTGTTATTTTATAAAGAAGCCTAGATTTAAATTCATTAATGTTGCTTAAAAAGCAATTGCTTAAGAAATTTGTGCTTTAATTTAGTTTGTTATAGTAGAACGAATCTTATAAGTGTAGAAAGCTATTGCATAAGAAATTTGTGCTTTTAAAAAGATTATAAGAATATAGTAACATTAATTAAGTACTTTGAATATGTTCAAGTTCAATTCATGAAATTCTGATTTGAAAATCTTTAAACCCTATGTTTAACATACTTCCTAATCTATACCTACAACAAAACTTAAAATGCCCATAACTTTGCGCTTTTTGAAGATATGATAAAACGAATTTCATATTCGTGCTGAGCGAGGTTTAAATAACTAGAATCGATATTTTCAGGTGCTCTTAGGGAAAATAAATTAGAAGCTGCATTTTGGCGGGGAAGGGTACGGCCCTGGAAAGATTTTGAATAAGTCATAACATTGACATATTGACCCCACTTTAACTTTAGAAAATGACTTAATAATTAGTGTTCCGGTGTTTCACTCATGTTCAGGAGCCCAAATTTAGTGGACTTGCTTGATTCCAGGTCATACCATGAACTTCAGTGTCTCTTTCCAAACACCCTTTAATCCTTAAAATCAGCCTCCTTAAGTTACGATCATGTCATCCTATTTATAATTAAAATGGCTGTATCTCCGAGAGTTCTTAAGATAAATCGATTCTGATTCGATATTCGTTCTCAGCGAGGTCTAAATATCCAGATAAATATAATGCGGGGGCTATTTTACTTCTAACAAGCAATCATTAATGGGATTGTTGTCAACTCAAATAAATTATTTTGTACTTTTTATAAATAAATATTTATATAAAAGTATTATTATTTTAACAAATGGAATAATAGATAGCATTATAAATGAGATCCCATGTTATATATAAAAAATACTTTAATTAGTTGAAAAAGGTTAGTTCCATTTAATTCTTGGGAAGAAATATTTAAAATCCTCAAATTTATTGTGAAAGTAACCTATTAAGAAAATTAAGGTACCAAAATTGAAAATGCGGTATCAAAGTTGAAAATACCGATTCAAAATACTTTGAAAGGACAAAATCAATTTTGATAGTGTTAATACAATTATGGTAGTCTTAAATAAATTCTGTTTATATAAAACAATAATTCTTGGAAATGATAACGTCCGATTTGACTTTTCGTTAATGAACCTGATTTTTGTCATTTTATAAAGAAGCCTAGATTTAAATTCATTGAATTTTGATTAAAAAGCTTTTGCTAAATCAATTGTGCTTTAATTAAGTTTGTTATAGTAAAACGAAGCTTATAAGTGTAGAAAGCTATTGCATAAGAAATTTGTGCTTTTAAAAAGATTATAAGAATATAGTAACATTAATTAAGTACTTTGAATATGTTCAAGTTCAATTCATGAAATTCTGATTTGAAAATCTTTAAACCTTGTTAACATACTTCCTAATCTATACCTACAACAAAACTTAAAATGCCCATAACTTTGCGCTTTTTGAAGATATGATAAAACGAATTTCATATTCGTGCTGAGCGAGGTTTAAATAACTAGAATCGATATTTTCAGGTGCTCTTAGGAAAAATAAATTAGAAGCTGCATTTTGGCGGGGAAGGGTACGGCCCTGGAAAGATTTTGAATAAGTCATAACATTGACACATTGACCCCACTTTAACTTTAGAAAATGACTTAATAATTAGTGTTCAGGTGTTTCACTCTTGTTCAGGAGCCCAAATTTAGTGGACTTGCTTGATTCCAGGTCATACCATGAACTTCAGTGTCTCTTTCCAAAAGCCCTTTAATCCTTAAAATAAGCCTCCTTAAGTTACGATCATGTCATCCTATTTATAATTAAAATGGCTGTATCTCCGAGAGTTCTAAAGATAAATCGATTCTGATTCGATATTCGTTCTCAGCGAGGTCTAAATATCCAGATAAATATAATGCAAGGGCTATTTTTACTTCTAACAAGCAATCATTAATGGGATTGTTGTCAACTCAAATAAATTATTTTGTACTTTTGTAAAAAATAAATATTTATATATTATTATTATTATTATTATAACAGATGGAATAATAAAAAGCAGTCTATAAATTAGATCCCATGCTATATAAAAACAAAAATACTTTAATTAATGAAAATGCTTAGTTCATTTCATGGTAACGAATATTTATAATTTTCAAAATTATGGTGAGAAAGTAACCTTATAAGAAAATGAAGTGCCAAAGTTGGAAATGCTGTTTCAGAATTCAAAATGGCTTATCATAATATTCTGAAAGGGCAAATTCAATTTTGACAACATGATTAAAAATGGTAGTCTTAAAATCAATTCTGTTTATATATTAAACAATAGCGCTTGGAAACCATAACGATTTGACTTTTCGTTAATGACCGGGACTTTTGTTATTTTATAAAGAAGCCTAGATTTAAATTCATTAATGTTGCTTAAAAAGCAATTGCTTAAGAAATTTGTGCTTTAATTTAGTTTGTTATAGTAGAACGAATCTTATAAGTGTAGAAAGCTATTGCATAAGAAATTTGTGCTTTTAAAAAGATTATAAGAATATAGTAACATTAATTAAGTACTTTGAATATGTTCAAGTTCAATTCATGAAATTCTGATTTGAAAATCTTTAAACCCTATGTTAACATACTTCCTAATCTATACCTACAACAAAACTTAAAATGCCCATAACTTTGCGCTTTGTGAAGATATAACAAAAAGAATTTCATATTCGTGCTAAAAAAGGATTAAATAACTAGAATCGATATTTTCAGGTGCCTTAGGAAAAATAAATTAGATGCTGCATTTTGGCAGGGAAGGGTACGGCCCTGGAAAGATTTTGAAAAAGTCAAAACATTGAAATATTGAACCCACAATAACTTTAGAAAATGACTAAATAATTAGTGTTCCGGTCTTTCACTCTTGTTCAGGAGCCCAAATTTAGTGGACTTGCTTGATTCCAGGTCATACCATGAACTTCAGTGTCTCTTTCCAAAAACACTTTAATCCTTAAAATCAGCCTCCTTAAGTTACGATCATGTCATCCTATTTATAATTAAAATGGCTGTATCTCCGAGAGTTCTTAAGATAAATCGATTCTGATTCGATATTCGTTCTCAGCGAGGTCTAAATATCCAGATAAATATAATGCGGGGGCTATTTTACTTCTAACAAGCAATCATTAATGGGATTGTTGTCAACTCAAATAAATTATTTTGTACTTTTTATAAATAAATATTTATATAAAAGTATTATTATTTTAACAAATGGAATAATAGATAGCATTATAAATGAGATCCCATGTTATATAAAAAAATTGTTTTAATTAGTTGAAAAAGGTTAGTTCAATTTAATTCTTGGGAAGAAATATTTAAAATCTTCAAATTTATGTTGAAAGTAACCTATTAAGAAAATTAAGGTACCAAAATTGAAAATGCGGCATCAAAGTTGAAAATACCAATTCAAAATACTTTGAAAGGACAAAATCAATTTTGACAACTCTGTTTGTATATTAAACAATAACACTTGGAAACCATAACGATTTGACTTTTCGTTAATGAACGGGACTTTTGTTATTTTATAAAGAAGCCTAGATTTAAATTCATTAATGTTGCTTAAAAGGCAATTGCTTAAGAAATTTGTGCTTTAATTTAGTTTGTTATAGTAGAACGAATCTTATAAGTGTAGAAAGCTATTGCATAAGAAATTTGTGCTTTTAAAAAGATTATAAGAATATAGTAACATTAATTAAGTACTTTGAATATGTTCAAGTTCAATTCATGAAATTCTGATTTGAAAATCTTTAAACCCTATGTTTAACATACTTCCTAATCTATACCTACAACAAAACTTAAAATGCCCATAACTTTGCGCTTTTTGAAGATATGATAAAACGAATTTCATATTCGTGCTGAGCGAGGTTTAAATAACTAGAATCGATATTTTCAGGTGCTCTTAGGAAAAATAAGTTAGATGCTGCATTTTGGCGGGGAAGGGTACGGCCCTGGAAAGATTTTGAATAAGTCATAACATTGACATATTTACCCCCACTTTAACTTTAGAAAATGACTTAATAATTAGTGTTCAGGTGTTTCACTCTTGTTCAGGAGCCCAAATTTAGTGGACTTGCTTGATTCCAGGTCATACCATGAACTTCAGTGTCTCTTTCCAAAAGCCCTTTAATCCTTAAAATAAGCCTCCTTAAGTTACGATCATGTCATCCTATTTATATTAAAATGGCTTTATCTCTGTGGGTTCTTAAGATATAAATTGATTCTGATTCGATATCCGTGCTCAGCGAGGTAAAAATAACTAGAATCGATATATCTTAGCTATTTTTATTTTTAATAAAGTCCCCTTTCTGAATTGTTGAATACTCAAACAAATTAATTTCTACTTTTTTAAATAAATATATAAATATAAGAGAATTATTATTTTAACAGATGGAATAATAGATAGCAGTTTATAAATGAGATTCCATGTTATATAAAAACAAAAATGCTTTAATTAGTGAACATGCTTAATTCATTTCATGGGAAAGAATATGTAAAATCTTCATATTTATGGTGAAAGTAAGCTAATAAGAAAATGAAGTACCAAAATTGAAAATGCGGTATCAAAGTTGAAAATACAGAATCAAAATAGTTTGAAAGGACAAAATCAATTTTGAAACTCTGTTTGTATATTAAACAATAACACTTGGAAACCATAACGATTTGACTTTTCGTTAATGAACGGGACTTTTGTTATTTTATAAAGAAGCCTAGATTTAAATTCATTAATGTTGCTTAAAAGGCAATTGCTTAAGAAATTTGTGCTTTAATTTAGTTTGTTATAGTAGAACGAATCTTATAAGTGTAGAAAGCTATTGCATAAGAAATTTGTGCTTTTAAAAAGATTATAAGAATATAGTAACATTAATTAAGTACTTTGAATATGTTCAAGTTCAATTCATGAAATTCTGATTTGAAAATCTTTAAA